>OX465292.1:137354152-137545243 GCA_949987695.1 Merzomyia westermanni
CCTGATTTCAGAAACCCCGTTTCTGATGTGCCTTAAGATTTTACAGAGATCAACTTCTGTCCATCCACATTTGTAACAAGACCAGCTTTCTATCAATACACGACATTTTCGTATAAATAGTTATATAAATTTTTAAGAAAAATTATAAGTTAAACAATTTAGCAGATAAAAGAATAACAACCCTGATAATTTAAATGGTACAGTACTGAACGAACACTGTATTTGACGTTTAGCAAACCACCAAAACAGTTGTAATGAAAAAGAAGTGAAGACCGCAAGTTAGCACACAACAACAATTGAGGAGGTCCATAACAAAACGCAATAATTCCACTTTTCAAATATTTTGGTTTTTTAACTAAATCCAATTCTACGCATTAAAACCTATGTAACCATTGCTATAAAAGATACCAAAGGTCAATCATTTTACTGTTATTCAACACCAAAAATATTAGTTCAGACCAAAATGAAACATTTCCATATCTATCCAATTAAATTAATTTTATTTTTATGGTTGTTAGAAATATTCTTTGATTAAACTACCTTTGTGAATAACTACTTTGCATTTAATATTGTAAACACATTTGCCAATTCTTTTTATGCTAAATATTTTGAGAAAATTTTGGGTCATCAAAACGCAACATTTCCATACATGTTCAGAACAAAATGAAATAAATACTATTGGACGGACCAAAACGCAACATTTCCATTTTTTTAATCTAAATAACTTAAAAACTAATTGCTAGATAAAAATTTTTTTTTATGATTTGTATTGTTTTTAGATAACTATTAAACTACAACAACAGTTTAAAAAAATATATATATCCTATTGACTTAAATTAGTTTTTTTCGTTTATCAAAAAATTGTTTTGGTGGAATTATTGCGTTTTGTTATGGACCTCCTCAATTGTAATTCAAAATACAGGGTGTTTTTTTTACAGGTTTGTTTTTCGAATAGAGATTAAACTGGCATTTTGTGGTCCAATCTGGCAACTCTAATGTCATTTATGTTCAGTTTGGTTTGCCATTTCATCATGAACAGGTTGACAAAAGAACAACGCTTGCAAATCGTGCAAATTTATTTCGAAAATAATGGTTCAGTTCGCGAAGTTTACCGTAAGCTCCGTCCATTTTATGGTCGACATAATCGTCCATCAGAGCAATTAATTCGGTTAACCATGGATCGTTTTCGCACTACGTTTACTCTATGTGATAATACGCATCCGCAGAGACGTCGAACAGTGCGCACCGAAGAAACAATTGCCGCTGTAGAGCAAAGTGTTGAAGAGGACCCGAATGAATCGATTCGCCACCGTGCACAGCAATTGGAGCTTTGTCCATCAACTTTATGGAAGATTTTGCGCAAAGATCTTGGCTTGCGACTTTACAAGATCCAGCTTGTGCAAGAATTAAAGCCGCGAGACCATGCAATGCGTCGTGATTTTGGTGTATGGGCCGAAAATGAGATTGATTTCGATGCTGATTTTCATCGCAAAATTTTGTTCAGTGATGAGGCTCATTTTTGGTTGAATGGCTACGTCAACAAGCAAAATTGCCGCATTTGGAGTGAAGAGAATCCACATGAGACCCTTGAAACGCCATTACATCCACAAAAACTGACTGCTTGGTGTGCTCTATGGGCTGGTGGAGTCATTGGGCCATACTTCTTCCGCAATAATGCTGGAGAGGCAGCTACCGTTAATGGAGACCGGTATAGAGCCATGATAACCGACTATTTTGTTCCCGAATTGGATGGCATGAATGTGGATGAGTTGTGGTTCCAACAAGACGGCGCTACATGCCACACAGCGCACGTCACAATCGATTTATTGAAGGAAACATTCGATGAGCGCATAATTTCGCGGAATGGACCTGTCAATTGGCCACCAAGGTCGTGTGATTTTACACCATTGGATTATTTTCTTTGGGGATATGTGAAGTCGCTCGTCTACACCAACAAACCAGAAACGTTAGGGGAATTGGAAGCCAACATTCGTGGCGTTATTGCCGACATACGGCCCCATATGCTCGAAAAAGTGGTTGAAAATTGGATTTGTAGAATTGGCTTTATTCGAGCCAGCCGCGGCGGCCACATGCCCGAAATCATATTTAAACATTAATGGCATAAAATTGTCCTTCCAATAAAGCCAAATTGATGGACCTTAAAACGATTTTCTTGTGTTTTATTTCAATTCGAAGTTCTATACCCCAAAAAAAAACACCCTTTATAAGCCATTCAAAAGCAACACATGAAATATGCAAAAAACTCGCCACACACAAATTCAGTAATAATAATTTATAATAATTAAGCACTATTCACGGCGGCCGCCGTGGTGTGAAGGTAGTGTTGCCGGCCTACCACACCGAAGGTCCATGGTTCGAGCCCTGGTACAGGTAACATCAAAAGTGATTTGAAAAAAGTCTTTCAAAAACGGGGTCGCCCCTCGGCAGTGGTTTGGCAAACTCTCCGAGTGTATTTCTGCCATGACAGGCTTCTCAGCAAAAATTCGTCTCCTTTGTAGATGCCGTTCGGAGTCGGCAAAAAACTGTAGGTCCCACCAATTTGTAGGGAAAATTAAAATCGGCACACCACAAATTGGAAGAGAAGCTTGGCGCAAAAAATCTCTTAGGAGGTTTATGATGATATACCTGTTGTATATCGCGCCATAGAGAGAGTGAAGCACATTAAGTATTGAACTCTTTTAACTTTAATTATAACTTAGAATATCTAAAATATCAAAAATATGATTTATTCTTAAAGATAAACACAGAGCAAAATAAAAACACAACTACACAGCTTGACGCTTGCGTTTCTAAGAGACGATGATATGGTTTTTGTCAATAATAATAATAATAGTTATGGTGATTTGTTGTTGGAGCAAAGCTCGAATTTTTTATGTCTGTTTGTTAATTGATTAATTAATAATAATAATAGTTTAATAAACCTATTTTTTTTCATGTCATCTTACCTGATTTTTGGGGACTTGTACTAAGAGTTATTTGCAAAAATAATAACTATGCCATGTGATATATCAACTTCATGTCAAGTTTTACGCAGAATCCAAACTTGTTAGCGAGAATATAGAGAACTGCAATGGTTTTTGAAACAAAAGGCGTGTTTTTTTACACGCATATACATCTGAGTCTGTGACTAAAAAAAATGGTCATTGGCAATTGCGCATGACCCATAGAACTACTTGGCAGCACTGCAAAACAAATGTCAATTTTGACAGAACTGTTCAACTTATATATATTTATTTTAT
This sequence comes from Merzomyia westermanni, assembly GCA_949987695.1. Classification (NCBI taxonomy): domain Eukaryota; kingdom Metazoa; phylum Arthropoda; class Insecta; order Diptera; family Tephritidae; genus Merzomyia; species Merzomyia westermanni. Next base: position 137,357,413 of record OX465292.1, read on the forward strand.
TAGTTTACGAAAAAGAAGTGAAAATGCAAGCGGTAAGAAACGTTTTTAAATAGTAAAACATTTATAGGTATTGGTACATAAACATCTTAATTGTTTTCAGAATTCCGAAAGTGTATTGCACGATATCAACGAAGTGCTTGAAGTAGTTGAGTTGGTCGACGAGGCAACTTCTTCTAGTTCGGATGAATATTCCGTTAGTTAGGACGACGTGCATCCAAAATGCATAAACTTTGTTGGAGCAATTGATGCAATGAACGACAAAGACTTTAAGTCACACATGCGGATAATGCACCAGACTGTCGCTCTTTTACTAGGTAATTTGTGAAAAAGTATATCGTTTTGAAGACGTGTAGTAAACAGCTTTAATTACAGGCAGGTTCTCTCAGAGCATAGAAGTTGAAGCAGTAACAAGTACCTGTCGCAAATTCAGTCCAGTGAAATTATCGCCTCGACTGGGACACAATCCCGTAGAAGATCTATAAGTCTAACGTTTTTAAATCTAATGACCTTTATGTGGCCCCCATGGATACAAAATCCTAAATGCATCAACGCCACAACCACGAGAAAAGTAATACCATTTGAACAAAGAGCACTCCCTTTCAAACAAATACTCTTCGACACTATGTCAACTATTTTCCACATCAGGCTCAACTTGTGAGGACCCAAAACCACCGGTTTTGGAACCCACACATTACACACAACGCAGCATACCTGAATTATTTATTATTCACATGATATGAATTTTTTTTAACAAAATATATTTTGAAAGCATGAAATTCTAAATTTTTGGAACTTTCTATTGTGCATAGTTACATGCCTATTTATATATATTTGAATATTTATTATATTATACCAAAATGAATTCCGCGGTATAAATTGGTAGAAATACATATATTTTTCTGGATGCTCTAATATACATTTTTTCTCGAACCCCCTAATACACATTTTAGTAATTAGGCAAAATATGAGCCGCTAACCAAGCGACAATTCTAGTTTGCAATAAACAAATATTGCACAAACAAAATAACCGGCATTCCAGCAAGCAAAAGGGTCAGCCAATTCAAGCAGCTGTGCTTTGTTTACATTCACGCGCACGCCTACATATTTGGGCAACCCAATGCAAGCGGACATAGCATAAAGAAGAGACGGGAAAAAGCATTGTTAGCACACGTTGGGAATGCAGCAAATTTAGTAGCATCACACATAGTGAGGAATATATGGTCAGCTGATCTAAGCAGCTCTAGTACCAATATACGCGAACATATGATAGCGGGCGAAAGGGGGCATTCCAGGTGGAAAGGGCGCTCACATAAAAAGTTATGGAACTATTAATATAAAGTAAATCATATTGTAAATATATATCGAGCTACGGTAAATAATGTAGTAACCTAGGATTTTTATTGTAAAATAACTGTCCGCCTGCGCGCGGACAAGTATAAAAGGGCCACAATTTCGCTAACTCAGGGAGAAGCTAGGTAGGCATAGTAGCCTGCTGACGCATTGCTCAGCGGTGAAAGAAGTTCCTAGGGTTTCCTAACTCACGAACTTTATATTTTATTTACAGTAGGGTTTTTCTAACTATACTGTTTGAAAGGCTAGTGGTGGTTTCCTACCTCCGCAACCTTTAGAAGATTTATACACCGTGGGGGTTTTTCTAACTCCCCTGTCGGGAAGGTTAGTGGTGGTTTGCTACCTCCGCGACCTTTAGTAGAGCAGGGTATTATTAAGGCATACGCGGTGGGTCTTCCTAGCCTCGCCGTATCAGAAGTAGTTTTGAATAAAGCAGCATTGAATTATCTAATAAAACATATATCAAAGGAGACGTTAGGGATTTGTTCTTTATCCCACAGGAACCCCGGACGGACTGAGCTTAACCCCGGCATAAAGGAAAAGTCCGTCACAAACTTTTATCAAGTCCATGGGAATATTATGTACCAAATTCTGTACCTGTCCTTAATAAACCAATTAATCAACACCTTTGTAATACATTTTGATTTTAAAATACAAATATTGTATTCCTTATTGAAATTAAGATTTTTATATTTTTATTTACACGCTGTTTTAGAACAGGTTCTATATTGCAACATTATAATACAAGAAATCAGTTGCAACTTTGTGTTTAATTCATTGTTTTATGTAGATATATGTATATATTTAATACTTTATTATAAAATTTCTGATCTCTTAAATTTTTTCTTGATAAACTCTTTTAAAATAACTTCAAATTCACAGTTCAGTTTTTTTCTATTTATGTATGTATATACATGTACAAATATTACCTAAATAAATTCATTTGCCTTAACTAATAAATATAAATTATCACTCTTCATTTCATTTACTTAATTTAAATAACTAATTCACTTAAAACCTGCCACTAAGTTTTTAAATTCAATGTTTTTTACTTTATTTATTTTAGTATACACTTTTTGTTCAGCATTCAGTCTGTCCCGAATCATACCACTTTTTTTAACTCTAGCTTTTGTTCGTAATAATTTGCTTTGGCGCTCTTTCTTTTCCGAACATTGATTGGAAGAGCGCTAGTGGAAGAACATGCGTTGGAGGTCGAGTTGTTATGGTAGTATCTTACAAATTGAAAAGAAAAGATATATAAGTTTTAGAATACAAAGTTTTAAAGAAAACACTTACTAAAAACCGTTGTGCGATCATGTCTTCTAAGACGTTTCTATAAGCAAACTTTTTATTTCTGGTGTGGTTAAACTCGTCTTTCCGGGCTCTGAAGCACTCCAAAAAAGGATAATCTCCTCCCTCGTCCGACGTTCCCTTGCTTGTTTTCTGTAAAACATGTGAAATATTGCATTCTTTTTATTTATTTTATATAAAATACACAAACAAATTTACATTTCCCGTTTTGACATTTCGTTTATTATTTAGAGATGACTTGGAAGTATTGATTTTATCAAGCACTATTTCAGAGTTGCAGATAAAGTTGTGCGCTAAGCAGTCCATACATAATAAAAAAAACTGCATTTACATATAATTATATTTAAAATAACGGACCTTTACCTAAATCCCGCACAGCAAATACCGATTTTATCTACAATATTTTTCAACGCCTTTCTGAGATCGCTGAGGCACGACCTTTTTAACGCAACAGCAGAGTTACGTCCTTTCTTAGAAGTTTTTTACGTTACAACCTTTCCATTAGGATGGGCGGTATACTTGGAGGTAGGGATGTTGCGATACACGTAAATACAAGTAGGTACTCGATACTTTCATCTGGAAACAAAGTACTTTGGGCATCGATACTTTTAACAAACTTTGACTAACAAATCTATTCTGTGCAATTGATAAATTCACCAAGTGCCTTAATTGTCAAGTTTGATTATTTATCAAGTATTTGTTATTCTGTGTCAAAACTAAAAAGCTCTTTGGTTGACACATAGTCAATATCTCAAACGGTCTTGATACTAAACTTTTACGCTGAAATCACGTTCTTGTGTGTTAAAAAGGAAGAAGATTTATTACTTTACAAAATGAGTTTTTAATATTAACCATTTATATATATTACTTACTTCAGTTTCTGGGTTAAGGGACGGCACATCATGCATCGATGGCTGACAGCTTGACGATAGTGCATTACTCTCCTAATGATGGGTCCAACATTGGTGCAAATGTGGCTCTTAACGCGAGAAATAAAAAACGAACGACCTCCTTCAAATACTCTGATCCGTATACTGACAACTTTATTTTCTAGTACCTGTTATGTGTCAACATACATATATACATATATTATGGTATATATATTTACATGCGTTATATGGTTATGTACATACATTCTAAATATGTAGCTCCAAATGGAACCGCAAAAGGGAAAGGGCAAGAACGATAACCATCGACAGAGTTGTCATATGGCCGCAATTATTTAACATTCCGCCCACGTCGTCCAAAATTGGGACGAAATTGTATTGACACAGGCCGCCCACCGTCGGCCATATCATTTTCAATGGGTAATATAGAAAGTTTGGTAATTGGTCGCTTAAGGATGGTGGCTTTCGTTTTAACAGTTGCGACTCTAGCAAAGGCATCCGTGCCCGATTGAATAACCAGAAGTCTGCCCAGTAACCATTGCGTAGGAGGCAGCCGTTCATCTCGAATCTCGAGTTTACTTTGTTGATGTTGTCATTTGTTTCTCGATTGAAGCCCTTGAAGGTATTCGTTTGACCAACGTATCCAGAAGTCATGATACATTTGGGTCAGTTGCTTCCATCTGCTTACATGGGTCATCTTAGCATTGAGCGGACACGCCTCTGGGCTGGTAGGGAGAAATCTGCCGATCAAAAAGTGTCCGTAAGTTAACGCCGTGAGGTCGCTAGGATCGTCAGTTAATGGTGTAAGCGGGCACGAGTTTAAAGAGCCCTCAATTTGTTTAAGTAAAGTATAAAACTCTTCAAATGTCAGTGTAGTTGATCCGATTACTCGCTTCAGATGCATCTTCATACTTTTGACCGCGGTCTCCCAAAGTCCCCCAAAGTTAGGCGCAGCAGGGGGTATAAAGTGCCAGTTGATCTCCCGACGAGAGGTGTATGATGCCTCGGATTTAAGTTGGGCTTGCAGAGCTACTCGTTCGCTGTCCAAAAGTGTATTGGCGCCTACGAACGTGGTACCATTGGCGCTGTAGATATCGGTGCAGAGGCCGCGCATATCAATGAATCGGTTTAGAGCAGCGATAAATGCTTCGGTTGTCAGGTCGCTCACAAGCTCTGGATGGCAAGCCTTTGTGGCGAGACAAATGAAGGCAGCAACATATCCCTTGTACGCACGATGCCCTCTTCCCTTTGTAGTGCGCACATGAAACGGGCCTGCATGTCCACCACGGTGGGTCCGAATGGTGAAGAGATATTGCATCGAGGAGCAGGTAATTGACCCATCAGTTGCGTGTTTGGCTTGCAGAACTGACGGAAACAGACAAGGCATTTCCTGATGGCCCCTTTAACTGCATCACGACCATGATGTGATTCAAGGTTGCCTGCGCCCCAGCATGCAGTAATTGATTATGTGCATGGTTAATAAGCAAAATAGTTAGATTACTGTGTTTTGGTAAAATCATTGGGTGTCGCTCATTGAATGATAAGTTAGCGTTTTTGAGCCGCCCACCAACACGTAGTACGCCCTCCGAGTCAAGAAAAGGGTATAGGCTGACTAGTTTGCTTTTTTTGTCGATGCTCTTGCTTACACGTAGATGTCTTACTTCTTGAGGATACTCTTCTTGCTGTACACGTTTGCTCCCCGACTTCAATGCGGCATAGAGTTCAGTCCACAGGCAGTATGATGTCGTGGAGTGCTGCCTTCCAAGTGCGATATCGATGAAACGCTGCCACCAGGCAATAATTGCAAGTAACTTGTCAAGATCCGAATATTTATTCAAAATGGACACATCAACTATTCGCGTATTTAGTATCTCCACAAGTTTAGTTTCTGGAAGCGTGTCTGGAACTCCTGGACGCCGTCTCGGCAATTGGTCTTCAGATAAATGTAGCCATGGTGGACCAGTCCTCCAGACTACATGGTTGATTAGATGAGTTGGAGATATTCCCCTCGTTGCGCAATCGGCTGGGTTGTCGGCTGTGGGCACGTACCTTCACTGGTCACTAGATGTAGTTTTATGAATTTGGGTTACGCGGTTACATACGAACTCTTTGAGGCTGTCAGGCTTTGATCGAATCCAGCCAAGAACCGTGGTCGAGTCGGACTAAAAATATGTAGCAACACTTTGAAGTTCAAGTACTTCCTGAACCTTTGCCATAAGTTTGGATACTAAAAGTGCAGCACAAAGTTCAAGTCTCGGTTTGGTCATCCTCTTAAGTGGTGCAACTTTAGTTTTAGCTATGAGCAAAGCTACATATATGCCCAGTCCCGAAGCAACCTTTAAATACACCACCGCGGGGTAGGCTTGCGTGGATGCATCTGCGAATGCTTGGTATTCTAGTGAGGTGGCGTTGTCAGAGGTTTGTATCCAGCGAGGACCCATTCACTTTGTATGGTACCGGGTAAATCCTCGTCCCAATCGACCAAGTCGTCGACGGCGATATTCCTTTGGGGAAATTTCCATTTGTAGCGGCGATGTGACTCTTTTAGATATTCTTCTTTCCATCGAAGGGCATGTTGTTGACTGAGAGCCTTAAGCTTTTGCCAACGATTAATAACCGAGGTAGGATTCGCGTCGATAATGGGCTCTGGGGGAGAGAGAAGGGGTCCACCAGTGAGAAAGTGACCTGGCGTAAGGGCTGCACAGTCGGATGCCTCATTCGAATTCGGAGATATTGGCCTAGAGTTAAGACATGCCTCGATTCGACAAAGCAAGGTTTGAAATTCCTCGAAGGTGAACTTCTGCGAAGCGGCAACCCGTCGAAAATGAAACTTAAAACTTTTTACTCCCGCTTCCCATAAGCCTCCCATGTGTGGGGCGCCCGCTGGAATGAAATACTATGATACTTCCTGATGACTATAGGTGGTGCATACCGACTCTTTGGACGCGTTGAGGAAAGTTTGAAATTCCTTCTTCAATGCGGCCGATGCACCTACGAAATTTGTACCGTTGTCAGAAAATATGGCTTTGGGACAACTTCTTCGCGAAACAAACCGTGCGAATGCCCCGAGGAATGTCTCGGTCGAGAGGTCACTGGTGGCTTCGAGATGAATAGCTTTCGTAGAAAAGCAAACGAAGATGCACGCGTATCCCTTTGTTATTTTACAAGATCTACCGGAAAAGCTTTTGATGTCAAATGGACCGGCAAAGTCCACACCTGTATTTTCGAAGGGTCTGGAGAGAATCGTTCGCTCCTCCGGAAGAGCAGCCATCATTTGACTTTGTTCCTGTTTTTTATGCACGACGCATGGTTTACAATTATGAATGATGGTTCTTATAAGATTTTTTGCTTTGGGGATCCAATACTGCTGGTGAAGCAGCCTCAGCACCAGTTGATTTCCTCCATGAAGCGAAATATCATGGATGAATCGAACTAACAACTTTGCGAGGGCGCAACTAAATGGCAATAGAATGGGGTGTTTCTCGTTATACGACAAGATGAGCAAATTCGCCAGTCGACCATTGACTCGCATTACGCCCTGATTATCAAGAAATGGGTTTAAGGTAAGAATTTTACTTTTCGGCGAGATGGGTGATTTCAAGGTTAAACTTTGGTGTTCCTGATCGAAGTGTTTCATTTGCGCGAGAATTATAAGCCTGGTGCGAATTTTAGCTATTTCTTCTCCTGAAACAGCTAACGATTGGTACGAGTGAAAGCTGCGGGTGTGTTTGTTAGTTCTGTTGAAAAATCGAAATACGTAGGCCAGAACGCGCAATGCTCGTGGTAATGACGAAAATCTCTCCAAGGGATCCACGTCGCTGGCCAGCAGCGTTATATGGGTTTTTAAATTCCGCACTTCCAAAGAGACCTCTTGTGTTTCGTCCTCTAGAGATGGCCACTGCTCCTCCTCTTTCCGTAACCATGCTGGGCCGTACCACCACAACTCGTTCGACCTTAAATCCTGGGGGTATGCTCCTCTGCTTCCGAGATCCGCCGGGTTGCCTTTTGACTCGACGTGACTCCAATGTCTGGCACCAACTGTTTCCTGGATTTTTGCCACTCGATTAGCGACAAAGGTGGTCCAAGAAGTGGGGCGCTTTCTAAGCCACGCTAACACAATGGTAGAATCAGTCCAGCAGAATATCTTTTCGATTTTAAAGGGGAGTTCGTTTTGAAGCGACCTGAGCATATCAACTACCAAGACTGCACCGCACAATTCTAAACGAGGGAGCGAGATAGTTTTTACTGGTCCAACCTTGGTTTTTGCTAGCAAGAGGTGGGATGATACTAGACCTATGTTTTCTACCCGCAAATATATCACCCCCGCGTATGCCTTTTCCGACGCGTCACAAAAGGCATGAATTTGAAATGGTGCCTCGGAAGAAAAGTTTACCCATCGTGGAATCTGCATATTTTCAATAAACTTATAATTTTCTACGAAGGCTTTCCATCTGAACAGGGTTTGTGCTGTGATAGGTTGGTCCCAAAGAGTGCCATCCGCCCAAATTCGTTGCATCACTATTTTGGCTATGACTACTACAGGCGCGAGCCATCCGGCGATGTCAAAAAGCTTTGCTATGGACGACAAGACTTCCCGTTTTGTATAGCTATCCTTCGAAGTAAGGGTCTGGACGCTAAAGAAAAAGTGATCGGACTTAGCGTTCCATCGAATACCTAATGCTTTTGTGGTGCTGGTTTCATCGAAAGTTAAAAACTCCCTATTTAAAAGGTGTTCGTGAGAAATATCCTTAAGGATTTCCTTGGCATTTGAGGACCATTTCCTCAATGCGAACCCTGCACTACCGAGTGTCTCTATCAGCTGATCTCGTGCTTGCAAAGCTGTGGAACTGTCGTGAAATCCCGCTAGTACGTCGTCTACATACATCGAATTTCTCAAGATCTGAGCCGCTAATGTATGAGAATCTTTATTGTCTTGAGCTAGCTGAAGAAGCGTTCTAATTGCTAAGTATGGCGCGCAATTAACTCCGAAAGTAACGGTCTTTAGCTGAAAATCTGCAATACTACTATGCGGGTCCTTTCTAAAGAGAATTCTCTGATAAGGCCTATGATTCGGGTGCACTAAAATTTGCCTATACATCTTTTGGATGTCACTGTTGAATACATATTTATACATTCTCCATCGAATAAGAAGTAGGGTCAAATCAGCTTGAAGCGTCGGGCCGACATGTAATATGTCATTTAAGCACACTCCATTCGAAGAGTTGCTCGAAGCGTTAAAAACTACCCTCAATTTGGTTGTCGTACTTTCGGGTTTAAGGACTGCATGATGAGGCAGGTAAAAGTGATGGGGAGCATGCTCGGCGCTTGGTGGTTCTATCTTCTCCATGTGGCCTAAATCTAAGTACTCGTGTACTACATTATCGTAATCCTCCTTTAAGGAAGGATTTTTAATTAATCTCGCCTCGTTTCGAATAAATTGCCGTAGAGCAATCGGTCGCGAAGACCCTAGCTTAATATCCGCCGGATAAAAGCTCTTGGATGGTAGGGATACAACGTATCTACCCTCTTCGTTCCTAGTGGTGGTCTTTACATATAGCTCCTCGCAGAATGCGTCCTCTTCTGTTTGAAGGTTTTTTCTAGGGATATCTTCTAGTTCCCAGAATTTTCGTAGCTGCCTATCTAACGCGATGTCTTCTCCCATTGAGATTGCTGTGGCAAACCAAGAGACGTGTGCAGTGGAAGACGCCCCCGTGACGATCCACCCGAATACGGTCTCTTGTGACAAAAAGTTGTGGTTGCTGCTACGTTTGACCCCCTCTAACATAACCTTAGGGTATAAATCTCCTCCAATGAGAAGGTCGATTGGTGCACTTTGCAAGAATTTCGAATCTGCTAAAGGAACCTTGGGTAAAATGTCTAGAATCGACTCATCAAGCGATGTTGATGGTAAGTTACCTGTAATTTTTGGTAAGACGAACGCTGTTGTTTCTATAAAGAGGTTGGGGTCCCGAGGTGAACCTAACACGAACGAACAGATCTTCGACGAGTTGTTTGCAACTTTTTGGTTCAAACCCGATATCACCGCGTTTGCCTTCGAATAAGGAAGCTTTAAAAGTTTTCTAAGTCTTTCAGAAACAAACGATGCTTCTGACGCTGAATCTATTAAAGCGCGCGCGATATACGTTGAGCCTAGGTGGCAGATGTGAACCATAGCGGTTCCGAGTAGGGCTGAGGATAAAGCAGACGAATTACTGTGGTCCCCTACTGGCCCTGAAGGATTTGTCGACGAGGTGGACTGTATGTTTGCGTGGAAAGTCTGCGAGGCATTTCCACTAGCAGTTTCTTTCGAAGCTTCGTTATTCGTAGTTGGCTTATGAAGTAGCACATTATGCCTACTTTTGCGCTTTGTGCACGAGTATTGGCTTTTACAGTCTTTCATTCCATGTCCCTTCGAGAGACAGTTAATGCAGCAGTTACTTCTCTTTACAATACCGAACCTTTCATTAATGGGCAAGGACAAAAATTTAACACAAAGACGTAGGGGATGCTGCTGCTTAGGACACATTATGCATTGCGGCGCGGATACCTTTGTGGGTAAAGGAACCTTCTTTTGATTCGCAGAGATGTGCGAGGGTACCGTTTTTTGTTGTTGAAATGGTGTGGCGGATGAACTGGCCCCTTGCACGTCCACTACTTGTCCATCTGGTCCCACTCCGGAATCTCCGTTTTGTTGAACAAACTCTGCTCCCATAAGCTGAGTGTTGCCTCCGGTAATTTGCTGGAACCTAAAAAAACTAAGATTGGGTCCCAATTCCCCACGTCGACGTTGTACATTGCTAAGGCTGTGAGACAACCGTTAATGTTCCGCTGCAATTCCTTCAGTGCTGATGCGCTTTCGGTCCGAATGATCGGAAGTGAAAACAGCACTTTTAGTTGGCTATTTACTAAAACCCGCTTGTTTTCGTAGTTGTTTTTTAAATTCGACCATGCCGAGTCGAAACCCTGATTTGTTAGTGGTGATTTACTCACAATGTCCCTCGCTTCACCGCTCGTTTTCTTTAAAAGATGGCATAATTTTTCTACATTGCTCAGTCTATTATTATTTATATATATGGCGGTGAAAAGATCGCGAAAGGACGGCCATGACACATAATCCCCACTAAATACTTCAGTGTCGCATGGCGGAAGTTTCAAATTATTCGAACAGGCGGATTCTTGGGCGGGGTTACCGACGGAGGGTGTGATAGGGGGACTGAATTTTTCAATATATTGGGTAATTCGAGTGACACACGCTAAATAATCTTTTCTAATAGTGCACTGTTTCGCTGTAACCGCTTCTACTTCCTTATCATCTTTCAAGAATTCTAAGCATTTTTCATAGGCTTCTTTGGTTTTCGCCCAAGTTTCAGCTAGTTCCTCTCTTAAAGCCTCTAAGTAAATTTTTGGCTGTCCGCTTAAAGCCGTGTCATCATATTGTGCATTGAATCCTACAACTTGATCGGAACATCTTGTGAAATAATTAAGCGTCATCATTATGAACGAGGTAGTAAGCGCAATTTATGAAGCGATACGAAACGGTAGGGAATGATACGCGCCCCAATTATTAATGACAATAACGAATTAAATATCGAATATATAAATATCGCCCTAATTATCAACGAAAATACCAAAATAAATATCGAATATATAGTGGTTAGTTTTTAGGTAATGAGTTCTCACAGGGTCAGCGTGAAATTTTCCTACTGGGTCACTTATCAAAATGCACCTTATGTGTGTGTGTAAATATAAGATCGCTAGCGCCTCAGTATAAAAATTGAGACTCACTGTTGGTGACTGCAGCGAGTGCTAAGACGAAGGTTCGCACAAAAGGGGAAGAAAAATAAAATACGAGCGCTAGCAAGGTATAATAAATATGTATGCAAAAATTGCTAATGTTTATGTGGGTGTTTACTGCCACTTACAACGACCGAGTTGATTTTGCAAAAAACCGCGAATAATGCAAGTTGGTTTGATGAACGTAATTGGGGCCGTGTTTTTGTACAAAAAAAAACAAAATTGTGTGTTCGAAGAACGTAAATAAACGACAAAAGCACCAAGCGCGTGGACTTTGAAAAGTTTAAAAACCACAAAACTTCTCGAGAAGTTATTATTGCATATTTTTTAATTAATTGAAGTGCCGTGACAAATATTTCCTGTAGGGCGCAATAATTTCCGATTGAAATAATTGATCGAAATGTGAATTCTCAATTTCACGAATTCAATAACCGACGGGAGTATTAGAGTGAGCGACTGGAAATTTACACAAGTATGCGTGTATACCGAATTTTCATATTAAATTAACGGAAGATTATTTACTTGAAACGAACCGCGTAGGTATTCAAAGGCAAAGCGGAAAAAAGGGAAACACCACCACGTAAATTTTCAGTTACACTCACTACACTTTCACTCTTAGCTCAACAAATAAATAAATTAATTATTTGTGCACGCACCTGTGATTTATTGATATTTGATGTTGTCGAATTTTGTTGTTTGTGTATATTTCTTGAATGTGACTTCGTTCTCCGTGCTATGTATTTGTCTTCGTGATGATATTTTATTTCCTTTTATGTTCTCCTTTAATTGTGGTTGACGGCTCGAGGACGAAATGTTCGGCACGATAGCCGAATAAGTAAGCCGGTTCCAACTCACCAACGAAATTCCAATGAAAATCAGAAATAAAAAGAACGATGATTAAAAGGTTGAATAGAAGAAAAGTAGGTTTCTTTATTGAATAGAAAAGCTGTATATATGCCAGTAGGGGTATATGTACAGATGGTAGCAAATAATCGAATGGTAGCAATTTCGAAGAGTGGCGCACCGGTATTCTTCCCATAGCGAGTCAGCTTTGTAGCTGGCGTTGATGTGGCAAGCCTACGAGGGTTCCCCAATATTGAAGGCGGTTTGGCTTCAACAGCCACGAAATTCAACAAGAAACGAAGTACAACTAAGCAAATACATTTGTATGTTTGTGTGTTCCTGCAGCTAACATTGACAACCTTTGAACGGCTAGCAGCGAACACAACTGTTGATCAAATGGTTACTGATTACTTTCTGAACGCACCGTTGAGAATTTCTATTCTACTCAATCGATTATTGTAGCGTTACCCTTAAGTTTTCGCCGTGGCGACGCCGACCAAATTCAAAATTTCAAAGTATGCTGTGCAGCTTTTGTTTTTTTTTTGCGAGCAACACATCAAAAGCATGAAATGTTATTCAATTTAATTGCCACAGACAATTAAAATTTTTAGTGTTACATACTTGAAAAGTTTGCAATTTGAGGTACGTACTATTATTTACTTTAGTTCATTATTATTTAATTTAGTTCATGAAGGAAAGAGTAGTTATGCATATTTAATGAAAATGTAGGTTACGGTGCATATAGTGTAAAATGGACAAGTGGTTGATAAAGCGGCCGAAAGTCTCCAACGAGGAAAATTGTGAAAAAATTGATAACCAAGAAGCTTCTACAAGCTGCAGAAACGATAACGAAACAAATAAATTTATTTCATCAACGCGTGATGTCAAACCAGTCGTTAATTTGGGTAAGATCATGTTTTCAGGAATAAACTCTTAAATCGTAGGTATCTCGATTTCCTCTGACACTTTCGTGGCAAAAACAATGATTAATTTTTTGGGTGTAGAATATAAAAAATTTTTCACAGTGCTGAAAATATATATGTTGTTGATCACTGAAAGCGAATCGACCAAAAAAATGACACATAATTGCGATTTCTAATATTTAATAATAATTTATATATCGGAAAACACGTGACAATTCCCGATTAAATAATTGATTATTAAATATAAGAAATGGTAGTTATGCGTGACTTTTTTGGTTGATTTGCAATTGGTAATTAATAACATTGACTCTCCAGGACTTTAAAAAACCCTCTATATACTACGCCCAAAAAAACGTTTTTTTCCACGAGCGTGCCACGGGAATTCTGGATACTTAGGTCACAAGGGAATAAAAGTTATACAGATAGAACATACAGTATTGGCCAATACATTCGCCCTCCCTTTAAAGCACGAGTTTAACCATTAAATTACTTCCCTATGTACTACATTCTGTTTATTTTTATTTACACATATCGCTTAAGCCCTAAAAAATCCCGTTCAAAACAATGCTCCAAACATTACCTAAACTTCAGCCAAAATCTGCAAATTTTAACCGAAATTTTTATTTTTTGACTTAGGCTGTTTAGAAATATTCTGAGTATGCAGTTTTGTAGCCCATTAAATTTGAGTGTAATAAAGGGCAAGTTTCAAGAAGCTGAGAAGCAGCGTTGGTTTTTAATAGGCACTTTTCCTATTTCTATACAATAAGTACTTATCATCAATTAATTTAAAATTAAAATTTTGCAACTGTGAAAAGATGACTTCACATTTGTGGTATTTAAATGATGAACTTGCCGTTTTATCCTTGTTCGACGATACTGTTCAACTCGATGTGAAAAAGCTGTAAAAAATCGAGTTGGGACGAATTCCAAAGCTAAAAGATTTGAGATCGATCAAAACCGCATAAATTCTATAATGCAAAAGGATCTGAGTGACTTTGTGTCGCTGAAATCCAAAAAAATGTTTGAAATCTTTAACCTGCCATCTGATTTCCTTGATGTTGACGTTGAAGCATGGCCTTCGGATGACACTTATAAGGAAAATCAAGAATACTTTAGTCAATTAAAAGTTGTAAATGACGTAGCAGAGCGTGGAGTGGCTTTGGTATCAGAATACAATCAATGCTTGACAAAAAACGGAGAACAATTTCAATATTTAATGCAAGTTGTTAAAGAACATCGAGCAAAATATCCTGACTGCAATAAAAAAAGGGGCTTAGAAATAATGTTCTTCAATGTAATATTAAGGTATTAATACTGTATTAAGAAATCAAATTTCGTATAATGGATTTAATTGTTGGGCTTTTTTTAAGAAATAAATAAAATATAAAATTTACTTAACAAAAACTTATTTTTTCTGAAATGAATAATTTTATTACAAAATGCACTCAATATGCATGAGTTCTGTGGTATACATATGTATATTTTCGATTGTGTTGAGTAAAATGAAGAGAAAAAATGTAGCTACCTGCTAAGTACCTAATCGTTTATTTAAAAAGATCTACTTGAATCGCTATTAACGAGCGTTAGGTACGTGTATGAATGTATGCATGTGCGGTGGCACATTTATGTATTCGTAAAGAATCTCAGGCAGACGTAAATACATTATAATACTAAATACATTAAATCTTGTCTAGGACACTTGCAAAACTGGCTATTTTTGGTTCTTGTTGTTTTTGCAAACCAGATATGGGCAGCAATGTAGGCAACTGCAAAATGTTGTTAACCGTGAATATCTCTTTTATGGTTTGGTAAATGAAAAAAATGCATTAACCTTTTTTGTAGACCGTGAAATTTCCCATTTAAATATCTAAAATTCGTTCGCTGTTTTTGAGCTACACAACTTTTAACGAAACCTTATGGGTTTCAAAAATTAGTCAATTTTCGACCTCGAAGAACTTTGTAATGGTCACATTAATGAAACAAATTTATTGAACCTTTTTTGTAGAGCGTTCCATTCCCTGCAAAAACTGGGGTAAGAGTTGGCTGTACGATTTTTGGATGAGAAGATATATTCATCTACACAAAAGCTTTTCACGAAAACAAAAAACGTCGATGAGCACGCTTTTCCATTAACATAAAAAACTCATATTTGGTCATTATACTCCATTTATGGTCAGGTATTCGAAAATATGTGTACCCTTTGAAAAAAAAAAACGAAAATCGTTTTTTTTTTGCCCACCCTAGTGTTTACATTTTTTAAGGTTAAGTGGCATATAACTTAAATCGCACAAGTAACTAGTGTATCTACATCTGATTGTAGCTTATTTCTATTTTTAAATGACGCGAATGACGTGAAAAGCTTTACGTCGTCAGCATACAGAGGTAGGATTCGCGTCGATAATGGGCTCTGGGGGAGAGAGAAGGGGTCCACCAGTGAGAAAGTGACCTGGCGTAAGGGCTGCACAGTCGGATGCCTCATTCGAATTCGGAGATATTGGCCTAGAGTTAAGACATGCCTCGATTCGACAAAGCAAGGTTTGAAATTCCTCGAAGGTGAACTTCTGCGAAGCGGCAACCCGTCGAAAATGAAACTTAAAACTTTTTACTCCCGCTTCCCATAAGCCTCCCATGTGTGGGGCGCCCGCTGGAATGAAATACCATGATACTTCCTGATGACTATAGGTGGTGCATACCGACTCTTTGGACGCGTTGAGGAAAGTTTGAAATTCCTTCTTCAATGCGGCCGATGCACCTACGAAATTTGTACCGTTGTCAGAAAATATGGCTTTGGGACAACTTCTTCGCGAAACAAACCGTGCGAATGCCCCGAGGAATGTCTCGGTCGAGAGGTCACTGGTGGCTTCGAGATGAATAGCTTTCGTAGAAAAGCAAACGAAGATGCACGCGTATCCCTTTGTTATTTTACAAGATCTACCGGAAAAGCTTTTGATGTCAAATGGACCGGCAAAGTCCACACCTGTATTTTCGAAGGGTCTGGAGAGAATCGTTCGCTCCTCCGGAAGAGCAGCCATCATTTGACTTTGTTCCTCTTTTTTATGCACGACGCATGGTTTACAATTATGAATGATGGTTCTTATAAGATTTTTTGCTTTGGGGATCCAATACTGCTGGTGAAGCAGCCTCAGCACCAGTTGATTTCCTCCATGAAGCGAAATATCATGGATGAATCGAACTAACAACTTTGCGAGGGCGCAACTAAATGGCAATAGAATGGGGTGTTTCTCGTTATACGACAAGATGAGCAAATTCGCCAGTCGACCATTGACTCGCATTACGCCCTGATTATCAAGAAATGGGTTTAAGGTAAGAATTTTACTTTTCGGCGAGATGGGTGATTTCAAGGTTAAACTTTGGTGTTCCTGATCGAAGTGTTTCATTTGCGCGAGAATTATAAGCCTGGTGCGAATTTTAGCTATTTCTTCTCCTGAAACAGCTAACGATTGGTACGAGTGAAAGCTGCGGGTGTGTTTGTTAGTTCTGTTGAAAAATCGAAATACGTAGGCCAGAACGCGCAATGCTCGTGGTAATGACGAAAATCTCTCCAAGGGATCCACGTCGCTGGCCAGCAGCGTTATATGGGTTTTTAAATTCCGCACTTCCAAAGAGACCTCTTGTGTTTCGTCCTCTAGAGATGGCCACTGCTCCTCCTCTTTCCGTAACCATGCTGGGCCGTACCACCACAACTCGTTCGACCTTAAATCCTGGGGGTATGCTCCTCTGCTTCCGAGATCCGCCGGGTTGTCTTTTGACTCGACGTGACTCCAATGTCTGGCACCAACTGTTTCCTGGATTTTTGCCACTCGATTAGCGACAAAGGTGGTCCAAGAAGTGGGGCGCTTTCTAAGCCACGCTAACACAATGGTAGAATCAGTCCAGCAGAATATCTTTTCGATTTTAAAGGGGAGTTCGTTTTGAAGCGACCTGAGCATATCAACTACCAAGACTGCACCGCACAATTCTAAACGAGGGAGCGAGATAGTTTTTACTGGTCCAACCTTGGTTTTTGCTAGCAAGAGGTGGGATGATACTAGACCTATGTTTTCTACCCGCAAATATATCACCCCCGCGTATGCCTTTTCCGACGCGTCACAAAAGGCATAAATTTGAAATGGTGCCTCGGAAGAAAAGTTTACCCATCG
The DNA here is from genome assembly GCA_949987695.1 of Merzomyia westermanni. Classification (NCBI taxonomy): domain Eukaryota; kingdom Metazoa; phylum Arthropoda; class Insecta; order Diptera; family Tephritidae; genus Merzomyia; species Merzomyia westermanni. Next base: position 137,374,681 of record OX465292.1, read on the forward strand.
TGGAATCTGCATATTTTCAATAAACTTATAATTTTCTACGAAGGCTTTCCATCTGAACAGGGTTTGTGCTGTGATAGGTTGGTCCCAAAGAGTGCCATCCGCCCAAATTCGTTGCATCACTATTTTGGCTATGACTACTACAGGCGCGAGCCATCCGGCGGGGTCAAAAAGCTTTGCTATGGACGATAAGACTTCCCGTTTTGTATAGCTATCCTTCGAAGTAAGGGTCTGGACGCTAAAGAAAAAGTGATCGGACTTAGCGTTCCATCGAATACCTAATGCTTTTGTGGTGCTGGTTTCATCGAAAGTTAAAAACTCCCTATTTAAAAGGTGTTCGTGAGAAATATCCTTAAGGATTTCCTTGGCATTTGAGGACCATTTCCTCAATGCGAACCCTGCACTACCGAGTGTCTCTATCAGCTGATCTCGCGCTTGCAAAGCTGTGGAACTGTCGTGAAATCCCGCTAGTACGTCGTCTACATACATCGAATTTCTCAAGATCTGAGCCGCTAATGTATGAGAATCTTTATTGTCTTGAGCTAGCTGAAGAAGCGTTCTAATTGCTAAGTATGGCGCGCAATTAACTCCGAAAGTAACGGTCTTTAGCTGAAAATCTGCAATACTACTATGCGGGTCCTTTCTAAAGAGAATTCTCTGATAAGGCCTATGATTCGGGTGCACTAAAATTTGCCTATACATCTTTTGGATGTCACTGTTGAATACATATTTATACATTCTCCATCGAATAAGAAGTAGGGTCAAATCAGCTTGAAGCGTCGGGCCGACATGTAATATGTCATTTAAGCACACTCCATTCGAAGAGTTGCTCGAAGCGTTAAAAACTACCCTCAATTTGGTTGTCGTACTTTCGGGTTTAAGGACTGCATGATGAGGCAGGTAAAAGTGATGGGGAGCATGCTCGGCGCTTGGTGGTTCTATCTTCTCCATGTGGCCTAAATCTAAGTACTCGTGTACTACATTATCGTAATCCTCCTTTAAGGAAGGATTTTTAATTAATCTCGCCTCGTTTCGAATAAATTGCCGTAGAGCAATCGGTCGCGAAGACCCTAGCTTAATATCCGCCGGATAAAAGCTCTTGGATGGTAGGGATACAACGTATCTACCCTCTTCGTTCCTAGTGGTGGTCTTTACATATAGCTCCTCGCAGAATGCGTCCTCTTCTGTTTGAAGGTTTTTTCTAGGGATATCTTCTAGTTCCCAGAATTTTCGTAGCTGCCTATCTAACGCGATGTCTTCTCCCATTGAGATTGTTGTGGCAAACCAAGAGACGTGTGCAGTGGAAGACGCCCCCGTGACGATCCACCCGAATACGGTCTCTTGTGACAAAAAGTTGTGGTTGCTGCTACGTTTGACCCCCTCTAACATAACCTTAGGGTATAAATCTCCTCCAATGAGAAGGTCGATTGGTGCACTTTGCAAGAATTTCGAATCTGCTAAAGGAACCTTGGGTAAAATGTCTCGAATCGACTCATCAAGCGATGTTGATGGTAAGTTACCTGTAATTTTTGGTAAGACGAACGCTGTTGTTTCTATAAAGAGGTTGGGGTCCCGAGGTGAACCTAACACGAACGAACAGATCTTCGACGAGTTGTTTGAAACTTTTTGGTTCAAACCCGATATCACCGCGTTTGCCTTCGAATAAGGAAGCTTTAAAAGTTTTCTAAGTCTTTCAGAAACAAACGATGCTTCTGACGCTGAATCTATTAAAGCGCGCGCGATATACGTTGAGCCTAGGTGGCAGATGTGAACCATAGCGGTTCCGAGTAGGGCTGAGGATAAAGCAGACGAATTACTGTGGTCCCCTACTGGCCCTGAAGGATTTGTCGACGAGGTGGACTGTATGTTTGCGTGGAAAGTCTGCGAGGCATTTCCACTAGCAGTTTCTTTCGAAGCTTCGTTATTCGTAGTTGGCTTATGAAGTAGCACATTATGCCTACTTTTGCGCTTTGTGCACGAGTATTGGCTTTTACAGTCTTTCATTCCATGTCCCTTCGAGAGACAGTTAATGCAGCAGTTACTTCTCTTTACAATACCGAACCTTTCATTAATGGGCAAGGACAAAAATTTAACACAAAGACGTAGGGGATGCTGCTGCTTAGGACACATTATGCATTGCGGCGCGGATACCTTTGTGGCTAAAGGAACCTTCTTTTGATTCGCAGAGATGTGCGAGGGTACCGTTTTTTGTTGTTGAAATGGTGTGGCGGATGAACTGGCCCCTTGCACGTCTACTACTTGTCCATCTGGTCCCACTCCGGAATCTCCGTTTTGTTGAACAAACTCTGCTCCCATAAGCTGAGTGTTGCCTCCGGTAATTTGCTGGAACCTAAAAAAACTAAGATTGGGTCCCAATTCCCCACGTCGACGTTGTACATTGCTAAGGCTGTGAGACAACCGTTAATGTTCCGCTGCAATTCCTTCAGTGCTGATGCGCTTTCGGTCCGAATGATCGGAAGTGAAAACAGCACTTTTAGTTGGCTATTTACTAAAACCCGCTTGTTTTCGTAGTTGTTTTTTAAATTCGACCATGCCGAGTCGAAACCCTGATTTGTTAGTGGTGATTTACTCACAATGTCCCTCGCTTCACCGCTCGTTTTCTTTAAAAGATGGCATAATTTTTCTACATTGCTCAGTCTATTATTATTTATATATATGGCGGTGAAAAGATCGCGAAAGGACGGCCATGACACATAATCCCCACTAAATACTTCAGTGTCGCATGGCGGAAGTTTCAAATTATTCGAACAGGCGGATTCTTGGGCGGGGTTACCGACGGAGGGTGTGATAGGGGGACTGAATTTTTCAATATATTGGGTAATTCGAGTGACACACGCTAAATACTCTTTTCTAATAGTGCACTGTTTCGCTGTAACCGCTTCTACTTCCTTATCATCTTTCAAGAATTCTAAGCATTTTTCATAGGCTTCTTTGGTTTTCGCCCAAGTTTCAGCTAGTTCCTCTCTTAAAGCCTCTAAGTAAATTTTTGGCTGTCCGCTTAAAGCCGTGTCATCATATTGTGCATTGAATCCTACAACTTGATCGGAACATCTTGTGAAATAATTAAGCGTCATCATTATGAACGAGGTAGTAAGCGCAATTTATGAAGCGATACGAAACGGTAGGGAATGATACGCGCCCCAATTATTAATGACAATAACGAATTAAATATCGAATATATAAATATCGCCCTAATTATCAACGAAAATACCAAAATAAATATCGAATATATAGTGGTTAGTTTTTAGGTAATGAGTTCTCACAGGGTCAGCGTGAAATTTTCCTACTGGGTCACTTATCAAAATGCACCTTATGTGTGTGTGTAAATATAAGATCGCTAGCGCCTCAGTATAAAAATTGAGACTCACTGTTGGTGACTGCAGCGAGTGCTAAGACGAAGGTTCGCACAAAAGGGGAAGAAAAATAAAATACGAGCGCTAGCAAGGTATAATAAATATGTATGCAAAAATTGCTAATGTTTATGTGGGTGTTTACTGCCACTTACAACGACCGAGTTGATTTTGCAAAAAACCGCGAATAATGCAAGTTGGTTTGATGAACGTAATTGGCGCCGTGTTTTTGTACAAAAAAAAACAAAATTGTGTGTTCGAAGAACGTAAATAAACGACAAAAGCACCAAGCGCGTGGACTTTGAAAAGTTTAAAAACCACAAAACTTCTCGAGAAGTTATTATTGCATATTTTTTAATTAATTGAAGTGCCGTGACAAATATTTCCTGTAGGGCGCAATAATTTCCGATTGAAATAATTGATCGAAATGTGAATTCTCAATTTCACGAATTCAATAACCGACGGGAGTATTAGAGTGAGCGACTGGAAATTTACACAAGTATGCGTGTATACCGAATTTTCATATTAAATTAACGGAAGATTATTTACTTGAAACGAACCGCGTAGGTATTCAAAGGCAAAGCGGAAAAAAGGGAAACACCACCACGTAAATTTTCACTTACACTCACTACACTTTCACTCTTAGCTCAACAAATAAATAAATTAATTATTTGTGCACGCACCTGTGATTTATTGATATTTGATGTTGTCGAATTTTGTTGTTTGTGTATATTTCTTGAATGTGACTTCGTTCTCCGTGCTATGTATTTGTCTTCGTGATGATATTTTATTTCCTTTTATGTTCTCCTTTAATTGTGGTTGACGGCTCGAGGACGAAATGTTCGGCACGATAGCCGAATAAGTAAGCCGGTTCCAACTCACCAACGAAATTCCAATGAAAATCAGAAATAAAAAGAACGATGATTAAAAGGTTGTATAGAAGAAAAGTAGGTTTCTTTATTGAATAGAAAAGCTGTATATATGCCAGTAGGGGTATATGTACAGATGGTAGCAAATAATCGAATGGTAGCAATTTCGAAGAGTGGCGCACCGGTATTCTTCCCATAGCGAGTCAGCTTTGTAGCTGGCGTTGATGTGGCAAGCCTACGAGGGTTCCCCAATATTGAAGGCGGTTTGGCTTCAACAGCCACGAAATTCAACAAGAAACGAAGTACAACTAAGCAAATACATATGTATGTTTGTGTGTTCCTGCAGCTAACATTGACAACCTTTGAACGGCTAGCAGCGAACACAACTGTTGATCAAATGGTTACTGATTACTTTCTGAACGCACCGTTGAGAATTTCTATTCTACTCAATCGATTATTGTAGCGTTACCCTTAAGTTTTCGCCGTGGCGACGCCGACCAAATTCAAAATTTCAAAGTATGCTGTGCAGCTTTTGTTTTTTTTTTGCGAGCAACACATCAAAAGCATGAAATGTTATTCAATTTAATTGCCACAGACAATTAAAATTTTTAGTGTTACATACTTGAAAAGTTTGCAATTTGAGGTACGTACTATTATTTACTTTAGTTCATTATTATTTAATTTAGTTCATGAAGGAAAGAGTAGTTATGCATATTTAATGAAAATGTAGGTTACGGTGCATATAGTGTAAAATGGACAAGTGGTTGATAAAGCGGCCGAAAGTCTCCAACGAGGAAAATTGTGAAAAAATTGATAACCAAGAAGCTTCTACAAGCTGCAGAAACGATAACGAAACAAATAAATTTATTTCATCAACGCGTGATGTCAAACCAGTCGTCAATTTGGGTAAGATCATGTTTTCAGGAATAAACTCTTAAATCGTAGGTATCTCGATTTCCTCTGACACTTTCGTGGCAAAAACAATGATTAATTTTTTGGGTGTAGAATATAAAAAATTTTTCACAGTGCTGAAAATATATATGTTGTTGATCACTGAAAGCGAATCGACCAAAAAAGTGACACATAATTGCGATTTCTAATATTTAATAATAATTTATACTATCGGAAAACACGTGACAATTCCCGATTAAATAATTGATTATTAAATATAAGAAATGGTAGTTATGCGTGACTTTTTTGGTTGATTTGCAATTGGTAATTAATAACATTGACTCTCCAGGACTTTAAAAAACCCTCTATATACTACGCCCAAAAAAACGTTTTTTTCCACGAGCGTGCCACGGGAATTCTGGATACTTAGGTCACAAGGGAATAAAAGTTATACAGATAGAACATACAGTATTGGCCAATACATTCGCACTCCCTTTAAAGGACGAGTTTAACCATTAAATTACTTCCCTATGTACTACATTCTGTTTATTTTTATTTACACATATCGCTTAAGCCCTAAAAAATCCCGTTCAAAACAATGCTCCAAACATTGATTTATTTTGTTGTGTTGATCTTCCGACAGGGTAGTAAGCTGATTTTTGTTGGAACGATTTTCCGTCATCCCTTGTCAAGTTTGGTTTTGTGACAAACCGGTTTCGGCGTTCTGCCATTTTCAATGCCTAGTTTCGTTCTGGTCTGTGTCTATTCGCTGCGTTGTTTTTATAGTCCGTGGGTGCTGTGGCAGGTAATGTCAATCTATGTGTTCGTGGTAGGTAACGTTAATATGCGTGTGTGTGTGCGCGGTATTGATACGTCCGAATTGTTATCTGTCCCAAGGGTTGTTTTTGTAGGTATGTAGACATACCGCTTGTTAGCTAAGCGGTAGGTTGAGGTAGGTAGAAATCGGTGATTTTTGCAGTTTGGTTCATATTTCGTTTTTTGCTTGTTCATTGTTACGTGTTTGGTTGCTGTACCTGCTGGCTTGTGCTGTTTTTTGTAAACTAGTTTTAAGGGTTCAAATATTTCGTCAGAGATAGTGTTGGTTTGTTCGTTTATGATCCTGCCGTCAAATGTTTTTAACTTGTATATCTCCATGTTCTCAAGTACATTAAGCCGCCGGCCTTTTCCTTGTACGTGAAGTATTCGAGCCGTTGTTTTTATGTTAGCTGGGGTGCAGTTGTTCTCGAACATGTGGTTCGCGAAATTAGATTCTGGTATTATGGTGGGTTTTCGTGTTTTTTTGTTGTAGTCCCTGATATGCTCTCGGAATCGTGTGCTTATTTTTCTTCCTGTTTGTCCTATGTAGCTGTATTGACATTCACAAGTAAGCCTATACACTCCGTGTCTGTTGAATGGGTCATCAGAATTAGTGTCGGTTCTTAGTTTTTGTCCGACGTTGTTAGATGTTCTGAATGCTGTGTTGATGTTATATCTTTTAAAGAAGTTTGCTAATTTGTACGTCGTTTTTCCAGTGTATGTCATTGCCGTCCAAACCATTGGATTTTCCTCTACGTTTACTCTTTTTTGTGTTCCATGGCTACTTCTGAGTTTATCCACAAGTGCTTTCTTGTATCCATTATTTGCCGCTATGTTATATATTGTATTAAGCTCTCTCCAGTATGCTTCCTGTGTGAGCGGCGTTCTCTGAAGCCTATCCACTAAGTGCCTCAATGCTGCATTTTTGTGCTGTTGCGGATGGTTTGATGTAGAGTGTATTATGGTGTCCGTGGCAGTCGGTTTTCTATAAATGCCGTAGTTGAACCTATTTGTTATTTTGTCAATCCCTATAGTTAGGTCCAGGTAGTTCATTATTCCATCTTTTTCTACTTCCATTGTGAACTCTATGTTGCTATGTTGCCTGTTGAGGAACTCTAGTATTTGCTCTTCGTTATCGTCATTTAGGATGCAGATGATGTCATCCACGTATCTAGCGTAGAATGCCACGCCTAACTTGGTTTTTAACTCCTGTATATATTTTCCTTCCAAGTTTTGCATGAATGTTTCCATGAGAATGGCCGATGTTGGGTTACCCATTCCTAGTCCGTTTGTCTGTCTATATATTTTTATTTTTTTTTTTTTTTACCTGGACCTAACTATAGGGATTGACAAAATAACAAATAGGTTCAACTACGGCATTTATAGAAAACCGACTGCCACGGACACCATAATACACTCTACATCAAACCATCCGCAACAGCACAAAAATGCAGCATTGAGGCACTTAGTGGATAGGCTTCAGAGAACGCCGCTCACACAGGAAGCATACTGGAGAGAGCTTAATACAATATATAACATAGCGGCAAATAATGGATACAAGAAAGCACTTGTGGATAAACTCAGAAGTAGCCATGGAACACAAAAAAGAGTAAACGTAGAGGAAAATCCAATGGTTTGGACGGCAATGACATACACTGGAAAAACGACGTACAAATTAGCAAACTTCTTTAAAAGATATAACATCAACACAGCATTCAGAACATCTAACAACGTCGGACAAAAACTAAGAACCGACACTAATTCTGATGACCCATTCAACAGACACGGAGTGTATAGGCTTACTTGTGAATGTCAATACAGCTACATAGGACAAACAGGAAGAAAAATAAGCACACGATTCCGAGAGCATATCAGGGACTACAACAAAAAAACACGAAAACCCACCATAATACCAGAATCTATTTTCGCGAACCACATGTTCGAGAACAACTGCACCCCAGCTAACATAAAAACAACGGCTCGAATACTTCACGTACAAGGAAAAGGCCGGCGGCTTAATGTGCTTGAGAACATGGAGATATACAAGTTAAAAACATTTGACGGCAGGATCATAAACGAACAAACCAACACTATCTCTGACGAAATATTTGAACCCTTAAAACTAGTTTACAAAAAACAGCACAAGCCAGCAGGTACAGCAACCAAACACGTAACAATGAACAAGCAAAAACGAAATATGAACCAAACTGCAAAAATCACCGATTTCTACCTACCTCAACCTACCGCTTAGCTAACAAGCGGTATGTCTACATACCTACAAAAACAACCCTTGGGACAGATAACAATTCGGACGTATCAATACCGCGCACACACACACGCATATTAACGTTACCTACCACGAACACATAGATTGACATTACCTGCCACAGCACCCACGGACTATAAAAACAACGCAGCGGATAGACACAGACCAGAACGAAACTAGGCATTGAAAATGGCAGAACGCCGAAACCGGTTTGTCACAAAACCAAACTTGACAAGGGATGACGGAAAATCGTTCCAAAAAAAATCAGCTCCAAACATTACCTAAACTTCAGCCAAAATCTGCAAATTTTAACCGAAATTTTTATTTTTTGACTTAGGCTGTTTAGAAATATTCTGAGTATGCAGTTTTGTAGCCCATTAAATTTGAGTGTAATAAAGGGCAAGTTTCAAGAAGCTGAGAAGCAGCGTTGGTTTTTAATAGGCACTTTTCCTATTTCTATACAATAAGTACTTATCATCAATTAATTTAAAATTAAAATTTTGCAACTGTGAAAAGATGACTTCACATTTGTGGTATTTAAATGATGAACTTGCCGTTTTATCCTTGTTCGACGATACTGTTCAACTCGATGTGAAAAAGCTGTAAAAAATCGAGTTGGGACGAATTCCAAAGCTAAAAGATTTGAGATCGATCAAAACCGCATAAATTCTATAATGCAAAAGGATCTGAGTGACTTTGTGTCGCTGAAATCCAAAAAAATGTTTGAAATCTTTAACCTGCCATCTGATTTCCTTGATGTTGACGTTGAAGCATGGCCTTCGGATGACACTTATAAGGAAAATCAAGAATACTTTAGTCAATTAAAAGTTGTAAATGACGTAGCAGAGCGTGGAATGGCTTTGGTATCAGAATACAATCAATGCTTGACAAAAAACGGAGAACAATTTCAATATTTAATGCAAGTTGTTAAAGAACATCGAGCAAAATATCCTGACTGCAATAAAAAAAGGGGCTTAGAAATAATGTTCTTCAATGTAATATTAAGGTATTAATACTGTATTAAGAAATCAAATTTCGTATAATGGATTTAATTGTTGGGCTTTTTTAAAGAAATAAATAAAATATAAAATTTACTTAACAAAAACTTATTTTTTCTGAAATGAATAATTTTATTACAAAATGCACTCAATATGCATGAGTTCTGTGGTATACATATGTATATTTTCGATTGTGTTGAGTAAAATGAAGAGAAAAAATGTAGCTACCTGCTAAGTACCTAATCGTTTATTTAAAAAGATCTACTTGAATCGCTATTAACGAGCGTTAGGTACGTGTATGAATGTATGCATGTGCGGTGGCACATTTATGTATTCGTAAAGAATCTCAGGCAGACGTAAAGACATTATAATACTAAATACATTAAATCTTGTCTAGGACACTTGCAAAACTGGCTATTTTTGGTTCTTGTTGTTTTTGCAAACCAGATATGGGCAGCAATGTAGGCAACTGCAAAATGTTGTTAACCGTGAATATCTCTTTTATGGTTTGGTAAATGAAAAAAATGCATTAACCTTTTTTGTAGACCGTGAAATTTCCCATTTAAATATCTAAAATTCGTTCGCTGTTTTTGAGCTACACAACTTTTAACGAAACCTTATGGGTTTCAAAAATTAGTCAATTTTCGACCTCGAAGAACTTTGTAATGGTCACATTAATGAAACAAATTTATTGAACCTTTTTTGTAGAGCGTTCCATTCCCTGCAAAAACTTGGGTAAGAGTTGGCTGTACGATTTTTGGATGAGAAGATATATTCATCTACACAAAAGCTTTTCACGAAAACAAAAAACGTCGATGAGCACGCTTTTCCATTAACATAAAAAACTCATATTTGGTCATTATACTCCATTTATGGTCAGGTATTCGAAAATATGTGTACCCTTTGAAAAAAAAAACGAAACTCGTTTTTTTTGCCCACCCTAGTGTTTACATTTTTTAAGGTTAAGTGGTATATAACTTAAATCGCACAAGTAACTAGTGTATCTACATCTGATTGTAGCTTATTTCTATTTTTAAATGACGCGAATGACGTGAAAAGCTTTACGTCGTCAGCATACATTAACATTTTTGAAAATTTTATTATTGTAGAAATATCATTTATAAACAACAAGAACAGAATCGGGCCAAGATGGCTTCCTTGAGGAACCCCCGAAGAGACATAAATGACATCGGATACTAAATTTTTAAACACTACTCTTTGTGTCCTGTCACTAAGGTAAGAAGAGATCCAGCGATTGGGACCGGCTGAAAGCCCAACTGATCGAGTTTATGAAGAAGTAATGAGTGACACACTTTGTCAAAAGCTTTTGCTGAAATCCGTATAAATAACGCCTGTGTGCAAATTTTTTCTAAAGCCATTTGAGACATGACTGGTAAGTAAATTCGTAACTGTGGACTTTTCCTACTTGGAGGATTTTCCAGTTTATCACTTTACAGCATAAGAATCGCTTCCCACTTGTATTTTAGAAATAAATGCTGCAAAATTGTGGAAAAGGAGCGTAACACCGCCCAAATATTTAAGAACATATTATTAAGACTTTTAAAGATTAAACTCAAAAAGTTTTTAAGCTATCATGTCCAAATTTAGCAGCAGTGATATTCCTGCTATTGGATATATGCGAGGTAAGTATGGGGCAACTTCCATAAATAAATACAGTTTGCTCAACGGGTTCCCTGAAAAAAGTGGGTTATGTCGAACAGTATTGCATGTACAACTTTCAATATACATTAACATAATTCTCATATTGGAAACTTTGCCCATCTCTCCCCATCTTCTTGCTGTGATTCACACAACTTTTAAAGCCCCTTTCTAAACCCAAACGGCGTCCAGTAGGGGACTGAACGTTATGAACTATATGTGTATACGCATACATATTCAAATATTAACGATAGGGGAACCAATACCCTGTGGGAAGTCTGTTACTAATGAGAACCTTTTCCGAATCGACCAAAAAAGTGACACATAATTGCGATTTCTAATATTTAATAATAATTTATACTATCGGAAAACACGTGACAATTCCCGATTAAATAATTGATTATTAAATATAAGAAATGGTAGTTATGCGTGACTTTTTTGGTTGATTTGCAATTGGTAATTAATAACATTGACTCTCCAGGACTTTAAAAAACCCTCTATATACTACGCCCAAAAAACCGCTTTTTCCACGAACGTGCCACGGGAATAAAAATTATACAGATAGAACATACAGTATTGGCCAATACATTCGCACTCCCTTTAAAGGACGAGTTTAACCATTAAATTACTTCCCTATGTACTACATTCTGTTTATTTTTATTTACACATATCGCTTAAGCCCTAAAAAATCCCGTTCAAAACAATGCTCCAAACATTGCCTAAACTTCAGCCAAAATCTGCAAATTTTAACCGAAATTTTTATTTTTTGACTTAGGCTGTTTAGAAAAATTCTGAGTATGCAGTTTTGTAGCCCATTAAATTTGAGTGTAATAAAGGGCAAGTTTCAAGAAGCTGAGAAGCAGCGTTGGTTTTTAATAGGCACTTTTCCTATTTCTATACAATAAGTACTTATCATCAATTAATTTAAAATTAAAACTTTGCAACTGTGAAAAGATGACTTCACATTTGTGGTATTTAAATGATGAACTTGCCGTTTTATCCTTGTTCGACGATACTGTTCAACTCGATGTGAAAAAGCTGTAAAAAATCGAGTTGGGACGAATTCCAAAGCTAAAAGATTTGAGATCGATCAAAACCGCATAAATTCTATAATGCAAAAGGATCTGAGTGACTTTGTGTCGCTGAAATCCAAAAAAATTTTTGAAATCTTTAACCTGCCATCTGATTTCCTTGATGTTGACGTTGAAGCATGGCCTTCGGATGACACTTATAAGGAAAATCAAGAATACTTTAGTCAATTAAAAGTTGTAAATGACGTAGCAGAGCGTGGAGTGGCTTTGGTATCAGAATACAATCAATGCTTGACAAAAAACGGAGAACAATTTCAATATTTAATGCAAGTTCTTAAAGAACATCGAGCAAAATATCCTGACTGCAATAAAAAAAGGGGCTTAGAAATAATGTTCTTCAATGTAATATTAAGGTATTAATACTGTATTAAGAAATCAAATTTCGTATAATGGATTTAATTGTTGGGCTTTTTTTAGGAAATAAATAAAATATAAAATTTACTTAACAAAAACTTATTTTTTCTGAAATGAATAATTTTATTACAAAATGCACTCAATATGCATAAGTTCTGTGGTATACATATGTATATTTTCGATTGTGTTGAGTAAAATGAAGAGAAAAAATGTAGCTACCTGCTAAGTACCTAATCGTTTATTTAAAAAGATCTACTTGAATCGCTATTAACGAGGGTTAGGTACGTGTATGAATGTATGCATGTGCGGTGGCACATTTATGTATTCGTAAAGAATCTCAGGCAGACGTAAATACATTATCTTATATATAAAAAGACAAGATGAATGCAATGTAGAACCGTTTTCTGCTAAACTTTAATTCTAAGGTATACAAATTATATATGTATAGATAAGACATTTTGAGGTGTACTTTTATCCGTAAATAAAAAAATTTAAAAAATCATTTTAATATAAAAAATTTAACATAAAAGTCACACCACTACACATTTACTTATTCACACTATAGATACGCTGTGTGTGTGTACTTGCTTGCCGAGGAGTTGCTTTGTAGGAAAAAATTAAGAGCCGTAATAGTATGAGTAGACTTGCCATGCATGTTTTTGTGTTATTCGTGTGGTCGGCTCTCACTGGGAGTGGTAGTGGACCAATGAAAAATAAGTATTCGCACTAAAGATACTCTGTTGTGTCATGCATTTTTGCTTTAGTTGTTGTTATTGTATTGATTACTGGCTACGATGCCCAGTGTCAGCTGCTCTCCTGAGAGCACGAAAAGTTGCTTTGTTGGATACATTAAACAAGCAATGTAAAATATGAGCAAATATGTAAAATTCATTGCTGATACCTACAAACAGGGTTTACAAAAATAAAATAAATGATTACTCATAAAGAGTATTAAACACCGAAGAAAATTAAAGGAAAATAGAGGAAAGGAAAAGAATTGAAAGGAAGGAAAATTAACGGAAAGAAAGGAAAGAAAAGGAAAAGGAAAGGAAAGGAAGGAAAGGGAAGGGAATGGTAAGGAAATTAAAGGAAGGGAAGGGAAAGATAATTAAAGGAAAGGTAAGAAAACGAAGGGGAAAGAAAGAAAATAAAAGAAAGGGAACGGAAAGGAAAGGAAGTTTTAGGAAAGTAAAAAATAAAATAAGGGAGTAAAAAAAGAAATCAAGGAAAATAAAAATATGTTAGAGGAAAGGAACGACATAGAAAGGAAGAAAAAAAGGCGGATAAAACATACCTACAGCAAAAAAATAAAATAAAATAAAGTTTATTGGTTGAATTTCAACCACTGGGCGAACTCTAGTAATACTAAATACATTAAATCTTGTCTAGGACACTTGCAAAACTGGCTATTTTTGGTTCTTGTTGTTTTTGCAAACCAGATATGGGCAGCAATGTAGGCAACTGCAAAATGTTGTTAACCGTGAATATCTCTTTTATGGTTTGGTAAATGAAAAAAATGCATTAACATTTTTTGTAGACCGTGAAATTTCCCATTTAAATATCTAAAATTCGTTCGCTGTTTTTGAGCTACACAACTTTTAACGAAACCTTATGGGTTTCAAAAATTAGTCAATTTTCGACCTCGAAGAACTTTGTAATGGTCACATTAATGAAACAAATTTATTGAACCTTTTTTGTAGAGCGTTCAATTCCCTGCAAAAGCTGGGGTAAAAGTTGGCTGTACGATTTTTGGATGAGAAGATATATTCATCTACACAAAAGCTTTTCACGAAAACAAAAAACGTCGATGAGCAGGCTTTTCCATTAACATAAAAAACTCATATTTGGTCATTATACTCCATTTATGGTCAGGTATTCGAAAATATGTGTACCCTTTGAAAAAAAAAAACGAAAATCGATTTTTTTTGGCCCACCCTAGTGTTTACATTTTTTAAGGTTAAGCGCACCAAATCATCTATGTTTTACTGTAATATTATTTCTCATGAGTATGACATTATAGCTCTTACTGAAACTTGGTTAAATGATAATTTTTCGACTAATGACTTCTTCGACAGTTACTATCATGTATTTCGAAATGATCGTTGCCCATCTGCAACTGGTCTCGAGAGAGGTGGTGGTGTACTGCTTGCTGTCAGGGCTGATCTATGTAGTAAATCCATCAAAATTAACTATAATAATGGTGATATAGAGCAGATTTGTGTGAGCGTAGAGTTTGCTGGCAATAAAACAATAATTTTCCTATTGTCTTATATTCCACCAAGCAGCGACATCACAATCTATCAGAGACATATGGATAATTTGACATCTGTCATTGGTAATATTAATATATCTGAGATTGTATACTTAGGAGACTTTAATTTAAGTAATATCTCTTGGTTGAACGATTGCAATGCTCCATCCAATATTAAAACCGATATCGATATGCTAGTTGTAAGCACCCTGTTCTCACATGGTCTTACACAATGCAACTATTATCCTAACAGTAACGGTAGATTCCTAGACCTAATTTTTGCATCCGATGATCTCAGAATGTCATGCCTTGAATGCTCGTCTCCAATTCTGGAAAATAGTCTTCATCACAACGCCTTGATTGTCAAGTTCGAGTACTATAATTTCGATAAGAAACCAGCGGAACCCTCGTTCGCATACAATTATTCCAGGGCTGACACTATAGCCATGAATGAGTTTTTATTAGCTGTAGACTGGTCATTCTTGGGTGCAGCTAATAGCCCAGAAGCCTTTTACGCAAATTTGCGTCAAAAACTCTTATCACCAATCTCAAATTTTGTACCTTTAAAGAGATCGGTTCCGAGTAATAAGCCGCCGTGGTTTAATGCGAAGCTGAGTAGCCTCAAGAACTCTAAAAATAAAGCGTTTAAGAAACATAAAAAGAGCAATGATGAAACTGATCGTCTTATCTATATTAGACTTAAGAAAACATTTGATTGCCTTAATAAGTTTCTTTATAAGAACTATATGCTCAAAATAGAGTCTAACATGAAATCAAACCCATCCTGTTGTTGGTCTGTCATAAATTCTAAGAGGAAAACTAACGGTTTTCCGACTAGTATGGAATATGATGGTGAAGTATCCAGCAACACGCAAGGTGCATGCAACCTGTTTGCCAAACTCTTTCAAAAAGTGTATCTAAAATCTACATCCCCACAAGGTTCTGCCCACCTTTCTGCTCCTGCTTTATCTATCTCTTCCTTCGCTATTACGACCGATGATGTGCTTCTGTCAATCTCAAAACTGACAAACAGTACAAAATCTGATACGGAGGGATTCTGTCCTATGTTTTTTAAAATTTGTTCAAATGCTGTGGCGGAGCCCCTGTCACTTCTTTTTCAAGAATGTCTGACCTGTGGAATTTTCTTAGATTCGTGGAAGCTTTGTTCAATTAATCCCATATATAAGTCTGGTGACCGCAACGATGTCTGCAACTATAGACCCATAGTTAAACAGGGAACTCTGGCAAAGGTATTCCATGACATAATCCAACGCAAATTATTCGATCACATAGGTAAGGCCATTGTTGCTGGGATATCCACTTCTACCAACTTAGCTTTATTGACCAACAGAATTATCGATGCATCTGAGACATATGCGCAACTTGATGTCATTTACACTGACTTCTCGAAAGCATTAGATAAAGTTGATCACAGGATACTACTGCGTAAGCTGGAGATGTATGGAATCGAAGGTAACTTATTGAGGTTTTTCTCTAGTTTCTTATCGAATAGGAGGCTATTTGTTTCAATTGGAGACGTAAAGTCATCCTTATATATCGACGCTTGGTCGGGAAGTCCGCAGGGAACCGATAGCGGCCCTTTATTATTCCTGATTTTTATCAATGATTTGCCTAATTGTTTCAACTTCGCCAAATGCCTAATGTTTGCAGATGATGTAAAATTGTTCTTAACAGTCCGTAATATTTCCGACTGTGCCAATTTACAATCAGACCTTGATTCTTTTGCTGAATGGTGTATTGACAATAATTTGTTTTTGAATGTAAATAAGTGCTGCGTTGTTCCATATTCGAAAAAGTCAACTACAACTTATTTCAATTACAATTTAAATGCCGAATCTTTAAGTCGTTCATATGAGATTAAAGACCTGGGTGTCATTTTCGACACCAAACTCTCATTCTCTCGTCACATTGACTTTATAGCTTCGAAGGGATTTGCAATGGTTGGATTTATAAGACGTAATTCTGGAGACTTTAAGGATCCAATGACGCTGAAAGCACTTTTTACCGCTTTGGTACGAAGTCGTCTGGAATATTGCTCGATAATATGGAATCCATTTTATGAAGGAAGTTCATATAAAATGGAAAGAATTCAGAAATTATTTAGTAGAATCGCTCTACATATGCTTAATTGGCCCAATGGCCTTCCATCCTATGACAGCAGGCGTAAACTACTCGGCCTCCAGGCTTTGTGTGAAAGGAGAACTTGTATCTCACTCATGTTAGCTTATAATGTAATTAATGGTAATGTCAACTGTGCTGAACTGTCAAATCTATTCATCTACTATATCACTTCGCGCGAGTTACGACATAATAGGTTGTTTATCGAGGTTACTCATAGAACCAATTATGCAATGAATGGACCAGTAGCCAGAGCTGTACAGCTAGCAAATCGATACAGCAACGTTCTTAATTTTAAAAACAGTTTATATAAATTTAAACTGGAATTGTTTTCTATTTTTAATTAGTCTGTATAAAAGCTTGTACTTTTTAGACCGTAATAAATAAATAACTTAAATCGCACAAGTAACTAGTGTATCTACATCTGATTGTAGCTTATTTCTATTTTTAAATGACGCGAATGACGTGAAAAGCTTTACGTCCTCAGCATACATTAACATTTTTGAAAATTTTATTATTGTAGAAATATCATTTATAAACAACAAGAACAGAATCGGGCCAAGATGGCTTCCTTGAGGAACCCCCGAAGAGACATAAATGACATCGGATACTAAATTTTTAAACACTACTCTTTGTGTCCTGTCACTAAGGTAAGAAGAGATCCAGCGATTGGGACCGGCTGAAAGCCCAACTGATCGAGTTTATGAATAAGTAATGAGTGACACACTTTGTCAAAAGCTTTTGCTGAAATCCGTATAAATAACGCCTGTGTGCAAATTTTTTCTAAAGCCATTTGAGACATGACTGGTAAGTAAATTCGTAACTGTGGACTTTTCCTACTTGGAGGATTTTCCAGTTTATCACTTTACAGCATAAGAATCGCTTCCCACTTGTATTTTAGAAATAAATGCTGCAAAATTGTGGAAAAGGAGCGTAACACCGCCCATATATTTAAGAACATATTATTAAGACTTTTAAAGATTAAACTCAAAAAGTTTTTAAGCTATTATGTCCAAATTTAGCAGCAGTGATATTCCTGCTATTGGATATATGCGAGGTAAGTATGGGACAACTTCCATAAATAAATACAGCTCAACGGGTTCCCTGAAAAAAGTGGGTTATGTCGAACAGTATTGCATGTACAACTTTCAATATACATTAACATACTTCTCATATTGGAAACTTTACCCATCTCTCCCCATCTTCTTGTTGTGATTCACACAACTTTTAAAGCCCCTTTCTAAACCCAAACGGCGTCCAGTAGGGGACTGAACGTTATGAACTATATGTGTATACGCATACATATTCAAATATTAACGATAGGGGAGCCAATACCCTGTGGGAAGTCTGTAACTAATGAGAACCTTTTCCGGCTCAGAACTAGAGATAAAGTGGCTAATAAGAACTAGTGCAATAGGAACTAGATTTTCACTAGGATCGAAACCGGCAGTTGTGTAATCAATAAAATGCAATTGGATTCGCATTTGGAAAAATATGTTGTTCCTATAGTATTCTTGAAAGAAAGTTTTAAATTTTAAACCATAAATAACCATAAACCACAAAAAATGTATCAGTTGGTAAGATTCGAACCGACGCGTTCCGCATCAGAGTCGAGTTTTCTACCTACTGAGCTACGGCGCACGCATCCATAGTGTGAGAAAAGTCTACATTTGCATACATTATGAATGAATGGTTTTAAATGTTGGCTTAAATTATTAGCCGTGCATAAACTAACTACCATGGTGTGGCTTTAGTGTTGCGGCACTACCACACCGAAGTCCCAAAGTTCGAGTCCTTGGAAAGGTAAAACCTAAAGTGGTTTGAAAAAGGTTTTTTCTACCATATTAATCATTTGTCGGAACCAACAAGATCCGACCAATACAACGCATAGCTCCCAAACAATCAATTGTTCCGATAAACGGGTTTTGGACTATAACTCTTGAAATAAAAAGTTTGGAAGTAAACATATTTACAGATTTGGTACAGATTATATACGTAATGTGACAAATGAAAATCAGCCATATCGGACCTACATAGCATATAGCTCCCATAAAATCGATTGTTCCTACTGTAATAAGTACAACACTTATTATAATAACAAGTTATTTTATTTGGTCTGATTGATACTACACGTGTATGCTGGAGATCTCTATTCTTTCGCCAGCCCGGAAATATCTTATATTGTATGTATACTGTAACAAGTGACTATGTATACTTCTTCTTAAATGTATGTAATGATTAAATTAGTTCGTAAATATATGTAACATTGATAAACGTATAAAGCCCCCTTAATACCATACATATACAGGGTGGCTGATGAATTTTGCTACATTAAGCAACTCAAATAATTATTTTTTCAGTGTATGGAATTCATTTTTCTTTTATTCATGTTAAAGCTCATTAAATTTTATTAAATATAGCTTAATTAGTTTTAAAAATAATGGAATTTAAATGCCCCCCCTGCTCGTCGATGCATGTGCGGCATCTTACCAAAAAGTTGTTCATTACTGCTTGGAGAGTTGAGACAGGAATAGCCGCAATTGTTTCTCGAATGGATTGCCTTAGTTCATTCAAATTTGTTGGTTTTGCTTTGAAGACTTCCTGTTTGCAATAACCCCACAAGAAAAAGTCAGGTGCAGTAAGGTCAGGCGACCTGGGTGGCCAACGGAATGTGGAGTTTCTGGATATCAGCTTATTGGGAAATTTTCGTCGCAATTCTGTCATAACAGGTTGGGCTATATGAGGAGCTGCACCATCTTGCTGAAATCACACAGAGTTGAAAGAAATTCTCATTCGGCGTAATTCTGGATAGAAAAACTCTCTCAACATGCTCAAGTAACGGCCTCCAGTAACCGTAACGGTGTGACCGTTTTCTTCGAAGAAGTAGGGCCCGACAATGCAGCGTGATGAAACTGCACACCACACTGTGACACGAAGTGGATGCAATTCCGTCTCATGGAGTATCTGTGGGTTGGAAGCACTCCATATTCGACAATTTTGTTTGTTTATGTTGCCGTTTAAATCGAAATGGGCCTCGTCAGACATGAAAAGACAGTTCAACATGTTTCCATCCTCTTCCACCATTTGAAGCATCTTCTGGCAAAATTCCAAGCGAATCGGCAAGTCTGCAGCGCTCAGCTTGTTGGCCATTTGAATTTTATATGGGAATAAGTCCAAATCTTTGTGCATAATTGACTGTAATGACTGTCTGCTTACACCCATTTGAGCAGATAAGCTTCTTGTCGAAACACGTGGATTGTTTTGTATGGCAGCAGCTACAGCAGCGATTGTTTCCTCCGTTCGAACTGAAGGGTTTCGATGGTAAGGTCTTCTGTTGACTGTCCCATGCTCGGCAAAATTATTTACAAGTCTTATTATGGTCCATCTGCTCGGAGGATTGCCGCCAAACGTGCGCCTATACTCTCTTTGAACCGAAACTACGGACTCCAGTGCGTGATAGCGGCGGACAATCCAAATTCTTGTTTCAGTGTCCCAGTTATCCATTTTTTTTAAATGTAAAAGTCAATCTGCAAAATAAAAAAAAATTAACCAGATTCATTAAATAGAAAAAAAGTTATTTAATTTTTTTTTGGTAGCGGCTTTCATTAGCCGCCCTGTATATTACTCCCCTTCTCTATCTCATATACCGCACACTGCCCCGCTAGCAATTTGCTGTTTATTTGTACATCTGTACACACACTCCGATCTGACAACGGTTATTTTTAAAAATCGGGCCCAATAAATAAATTGACTCTATCACCAACTCTACTTTACCCATACTTATTAGCACTTCGCCACAAAAAATTTCCACTTACACAAACAAATTACTTTGGTCTCAGATGCGCTGAGACAAGTGCGTAACTCCGCCCACAACAAATTCGAAATTTCCAACTCATATATATACACATACTTGTACTCAGATGCGCTGAGACAAGTAATAATCTCACCCCGCTCAAAGCACAGCAAGTATACACACATATATACCCATTTCCAAAAGTGCTGCAGAAGCAACTCAACAGACGCATAGCAGCAGTAGAACGGGCCCTGAATCTCACGGAGGAACCGTCCCTGGCAGTAATAAACGAAAGGTACGACAACGCGATCGAGACAAATATGCAAACCAGGACTCGGATAAATGAGCTGCTCGCAAATCTGGAGCCGAATCCTATCACCCTAAGTCAACGACCGACGCCATGGCTTACTCCGAACCCTACCTCAAAGTTACCGCATGCGACACAGAAGTTTTTCATGGAGGATACGATACGTGGCCGTCATTCAGAGATATGTTCACGGTAGTGTACATAAATCACCCCAAACTTTCTCAAGCACAAAAGCTCTATCACTTGCGACAAAAAACCCGTGGAAAAGCAGCCCTAGTTATTTAAAAATACGCCCTCAACGACCAAAATTTCGAGCTGGCCTGGGGCGCACTCAAATCTAGGTACGAGAATCGTAGAATTCTCGTGGATAACCAGCTTAAAACTCTATTTAACATGCAACCCGTATTCTATGAAAGTGGAGAAAGAATTCAAGAAATTCAAACCACTATAAATAACTGCCTCTCCACCCTAAACTCCAACAATGTACCCACTAGCAACTGGGACCCCATACTTATATATTTATGCTCCTCAAAGCTTTCCGACGAGACTCTAGCGCTATGGGAACAATCGCTGGAATCTAGAAAGGAATTACCCCTATGGTCGGAAATGGACAAATTCCTCACTACCAGATACGATGTAGTGGAACGCCTAGGTACTTACAGACCAAGTAAACCACGCAACTAAAACTCGAGCTTCAATTCTCGATCGTCGACACCCCAAAATCAGACGAATAGCTTCAGACATAAATCCCACTCCTATCAAAGCGACCAATCCCGGCAGGTTTCTTGCAAACTTTGCAACTCAAATCACTCGATGATGAATTGCGTGAAATTCAAAAATCTTAGTGTGCCGGAGAGAAACAAGTTCGTCAGAGACAATAGATATTGCAAAAATTGCTTAGCATTTTCCCACTTGGAGTCCGAGTGTAGAAGCAATTTCAAATGTGTGTATTGTCAAAAGCGGCATCACTCTCTGCTGCATTATCAGACACCTCTGCCAGCAAACTCCCACACTTCTCGCCAAACGCAGAGAAGTAATCAGTCCAAAGTCACTCCCCAAATAATAAGTGACCAAGAAAAACCCTCAACATCAAAACAGCAATGCAATCTCAGGAATTGCGAACTGAAATCTCGATTAAGTGCTATCGAATAAAGTGCTATCTCATTTCTCCTCCAATAAGGAACGAACGCTGCTGCCCACAGCAATTGTCCCGATACTCCATCCAGGAGAAACGTTCAAAGTCCGTGCGTTGGTAGACCAAGGCTCTCAAAAGTCATTCCTCTCCTCCCGAATACAACAATTGCTGGGCCTGCCAACGAAGAGAACAAACTACCAAATACTAGGCATGGGCGGGCGCATTGTCCAAAACTCCAATAAAACATGCGCTATAACAATTTGCTCTCTGGATTTAAAGAAATCATTACCCAAGCCATAATATTACTACAATTAACACACTTTCTCCCATCTTTCAAAATAGAAACGGAGGAACTTCAAAACTTCTCCTCCTTAACGTTAGCAGATCCCACCTGTTTCTCTCCAGGCCGAATAGATATGGTAATAGGTAGTGATATAGTCCCAAAAATCCTCCTTCAAGGTCTCGAAACCAATGTTGCTGGAAGCCTCATTGCTCAGAATACCATCTTTGGATGGATATTGAGCGGACCAGTAACTGAGCAAATTTCAACCTTCTCCACCCACATAGTGGAAAACCCCGATGACTTAAGAATTTCTGGGAGCAGGAAGAAGTTCATTCCGCCACACCCATCACAGATGGTAAAGCTCCCATTTAAGGAAAGCTTTCCAGAAACTCTAGCCGCCAACAATGTTCTTCTGCATGAGACTTATGTAGACGACATCCTCTCTGGCGGACATGATATACAGTCCACACTCAACTCCATAAATGAAGTTATCGAAGCAGTAAAGTCAGCCGGCTTCCCGCTGAAGAAAATAACGGCCAATCACCCAAGCATACTGAAGTCCATCCCAAAATCTGACCTCCTTGATGAAGATTTTCTCAAATTCCATGATGCAAGTTCGACAAAAACACTTGGAATAAAATGGAATGCCCTAAACGACTCCTTTTCATACTCATATGACCCTATACCCGCCGCTAACTCAAACACAAAGCGGCAAATATTATCGGCAATTGCGAAATTGTTCGACCCGGCAGGATGGCTATCGCCAATAATGATTTTAGCCAAAGCCCTCCTCCAACAACTTTGGTTGGAAGGAACAGACTGGGACGAACATGTCAAACCCTCAGTCTTCCACAAATGGAACAATTTTCGGGAAAATCTCTCAGCATTAGCCTCCATACAAATCCCTCGATGGATTGGATTCTCTCCCGACAAACCCTATCAAATTCACGGATTTTCTGACGCCTCAGCAAAAGCATTTTGCGCGTGCGTGTATTTACGCACGCAGAATGGGCAAAACGATGTTACCACTCACCTATTATCTGCAAAAAGCAAGGTGGCTCCCTTAAAGACAGTAAGCCTTCCCCGACTAGAACTTTGTGGAGCAGTACTAATCTCCAAACTAGTCAAACAGATTTGCTCTCACCTTCATCTGTCCTCAAATGAGCTAATTCTTTGGTCAGACTCCTCCATAGTCCTAGCATGGCTAGAAAAACCACCCCATACTTGGAAGACCTATATAGCGAACCGCACTGCAGAAATTCTCCAAAGGGTCAGTAATGCTACCTGGCGTCATGTGGCAAGTGGTGATAATCCAGCAGATCTGGGAACCCGTGGATGTAAACCCCAAGAATTAGCGGAATCATCCCTGTGGTGGAGAGGCCCCGAGTGGCTCTCTAAAAGTCCCACTTTATGGCCGAAACCGATGTCTCAAAACCCCAGTCCACCAGAACCCCAGTCGAAAGAACGCCTTATAATCCTAACCCAACAAATATATTATGCGGAAACAATTTCACTGCTTAAATCCTCAAAGCCAATTAGTAAAAAGAGCTCACTGCTACCACCCAGTCCGATGTTAGACAAAAAGGGGATATTACGTGTCAATGGTCGCCTCAGTTACGCCGCCCTCAGCTACAACGAACGTCACCGGATTATAATTCCCTAACCCTCCAGATTCTGCTCGCTCTTTCTAGAATTTGTCCACACTGTCTTACTGCATGCCGAAAAGCAGCTCATGATCAGGATGGTACACCAAGAGTATTATATCCCCCGCTTGAAGCAGAAAATAAAGGCTTGCATTTTTCATTGCACGACCTGCACGATCCACAAACAAAGGATGAACTCGCAGATCATGGCCGCATTACCCGCCGAAAGGTCGACATATACCCTTCCATTTCACACCACAGGAGTCGACTTCGCGGGCCCATTTCTCGTAAAGACGTCAACTCTACGTCGCGCTCCCTACACCAAAGCTTATGTCTGCGTATTTGTTTGTTTCTCCACAAAAGCCATTCACCTGGAAGTCTGCTCGAACTTGACTACCGAAGCTTTTAGAGCCGCATTTGCGCGTTTTGCCGGCCGCCGCGGAATCCCTCATAAAATCATGTCCGACAACGGAAAAACGTTTATCGGCGCACATAGAGCCATGAAAAAGGAAGTCTCCCTTTTCCTCAAGTAAGCAGGCCAAGACATCGCCCAAAAGTATGCTCCCCAGTGCCTCTCGAGGCAATTCATCCCGCCATATGCTCCTCACATGGGTGGGCTTTGGGAAGCTGCAGTCAAAAGTTTCAAACCCCATTTGACAAAAGTCGCCGGTAATCATAAGTTCTCATTTGAAGAATTTACAACCCTAATCGTTCGCATCGAGGCAGTCCTCAACTCGAGACCTATTTCTCCCATGTCCGAAGACCCGACAGATTTACTTGCGTTAACCCCAGGACACTTCCTGCGCGGGGCCCCACTGCTCTCTCTGCCTGAACCTAATGCAGAAAGTCTCAGCATCATGCACAAATGGCAAATGCTGAAAGTCTTGCACCATCAATTCAGCAACCGCTGGAAGAATGTGTACCTCCAAGAACTACATAAACGTCAAAAATGGAAAACCCGACAAAGCAACCTCAAAGAAGGAGATCTGGTCGTCGTCAAGGATGATCTCCTACCTCCCAACGAATGGCGATTAGGGTGCATCTCCAAACTCTATGTAGGACCCGACGAGAATGTTCGTGTCGTAGACATATGCACTCAAAACGGAACAATCACTCGTAACATCACTAAGATATGTTTATTGCCCCCCTCATAGTTCTCCTCCAACGTTTTCTTCATAATCCTCCAACCCTCCATTACAATCTCCAATTTAACATAATGCTTACTGCTCTCTTAACGTTTTCTCTACAGATCTCATCATGGAACTGGGAAAATGCCGCCTATGCTGCTGTCAACACTCGTTGCGTCATTGCCATGCATTTTTGGCTATGACTCCGGCAGAGCGATACGAATCCGCCCGCGTCCATCGCTACTGCATCAATTGCCTGGCCACATCCCACACTACCGGTGCATGCAACTCCACAGGTAGCTGCCGTCACTGCGCCAGAGCCCACCACACCCTTTTGCCCCGTCCGACACTTTCATCGTCAACACGTGACCGGCGTCCAACACCTCCGCCACCAGTGCGCCATCGGCGCGACGATCAACAAAGGCGAGGAAAGATCTGAATATTTTCTGTTTCTGGTTAATTTGAATAGTTCGCGCTTCTATACAATGCGCTGCGTACATTTTATGTAATCTTAAAAGTCGTTCCGAGTTAAAAACATCAAAAAAGTGTCAGTGAATTAATGTTTTTGTGAAAAATAGAAGAATGAGTGCAAATATGAAAAAGTTAAGCGGCGCAGCAAACAAGAAACGTGCAGCCGAGAAAGTGCAGAAAGACAAAGATTTACTGTCGAAAATCCATAAATTTGATTGTTTTTTTTTTCAAATTCCTCGGAAAGAAAATGACTCCGTTGTTGATCATAACCAAAAAGGTAAAAATGCATAAGTCAATTGATCGACAGCTAAGTTAGCCCAGGTAGATTCTGGGCCAGAAAGCCAGATTTCGCTACCTGGGAGGCACCCTACTGTCAAAAATTGTGAGTTTAGTTTCAGTACGAAACATTTTCATCATAAAATCGTTTTTCAGATTCGAATGATGAAATGCAATTTAATGATATTGCGAAATCTGTGCCACCTAATAATGAGGGTTTACGATCAGATCATTTTGAAGGTTAGAAAATGGAAAAAAATGTGGTACCTATATAAGAGTTTTAATTATATGTTTTATACATTATAGGTCAAAGTCTCGAAAGTGGAGAAGTCACATCAAATCCTCCTACATGTGACATACCTATTCAGGAAAATAAAGATTTGAATTCCCCACAAGACCCTAGTGGACCAATTGATTTTGAGCGATGATCCCGCCAAATGCAATTCGTGACCATATAGCAATACAAGTACATGGATGCAAACAGAATTCTGAAGCTGGTTTCAGTCTATCCAAACGAATTTATCCTGATGGATACCTATCAAAAAATCTCTTTCATAGAAATCTTTAAAATAGAGAGACAAGTCTTCTTCTTTTGCTCGATCCTGCTTCTTATTTCAACTGCAAAATGGGATTCAATGATTGGAAACATTCGACTTAACGGGTAAAAGAGCACGAAAATTCTCCAAGCCACAAAAACAAAGTATTGAAACTGAAACAAAGGAATCAAGGATTGATAAAACGCTCGTTATTCAATTGAATGAAGAAATAGATTACTGGAAGAAAGTTTTAAACCGAGTTGTTTCTGTAACGAAAGCTTTAGCATCCCGTGGACTTCCATTCAGGGGCAGTGACGAAAAACTGGGATCTCCAAATAATGGGAATTATTTGATGTTTCTGGAAGTTGTTGCAGAATATGACCCCTTCTTGGCTGAACACATAAAAAAATTTGGCAACAAAGGAAGTGGCAGCACAAGTTATTTATCCAAAACGATTTGTGAGGAGTTCACAAGTTGATGGCGAAAAAAGTGATATCGACCATTTCAGAGGAGATAAAAGCAGCAACATATTTTTCTATCCTAGTAGATTCGACCCCTGATAAATCCCATGTTGACCAGCTATCGTTCGTTTTTAGATATGTCCAGCAAAATGGTGTCCCCGTTTCTAAATTCATGGAGAACACGGGGCACAAGGCGATAGAATTAGCTGATGCTATTTTAAAAACTCTGACTGACCTCGGACTAGACATTGCTGACTATCGCGGTCAATCATACGATAACGCGAAAAACATGTCTGGAGTTTATAATGGCCTTCAAGCTCGGATAAAAGCATCAAATCCAGCAGAATACGTACCTTGCGCTGCTCATTCGCTGAATTTAGTGGGTGTACATGCAGTGGAGAATTGTCCGGAAGCAGCGGCATTTTTTTTTACAATTCAAAGCTTGTCCACCTTTTTTACTGCATCAACGAAACGTTGGGAGCATCTACAATCAGGTACCTCAAACCCCATCACTTTGAAATCATTATCTACAACTAGATGGTCAGCTGGATACGACGAAGTTAAAATTCTGAATGATAATTATTTTAAAATATATTGAAGTTTTGATAGCGATTGAAGAAGATTTGACAGAAAAAGCAATTTGTCGGCAAGAAGCGAAGGGCATTCCAATTCAATTGGAGAAGCTTGAAACTTCATTTCTGACTATTTTGTGGCACTTCCTGCTTGCAAGATTAAATGCAGTGAGTCAAAAATTACAAGCTGTTGAATGCAGTATTGCCGAAATCATTGAACATTACAAGGAACTGCAAAAGATTCTCTCTGACTGTCGGGATGAATTTGATGAATACGAGAAACGAGCCATCGAGTTATCAGAAGATCCAGAGTACCATTCCAGTAAGACACGAAAACGGAAACGTAAATTGAGAACAGATGAATCGGTTCGTAGAGAAGTGACACTGTGCGGAAGAGAAAATTTCAGAGTAAATATCTTCAATGTTATTCTAGATAATTTGACTGTGGAATTAGAAGAGACGCAAGGTGTTCATACAAAAATATGAACACACAACTCTGCCACTCTAAAATAAGTATATTTATACAGTCCACTAGAATTTTATGATAGTATTGTCATACATACATACTTACAAAACAAACAGGATAAGGTACCTAAACCTATCACACACACACACATATGTACACACATACAGTCCACTAGAAGGAAAGATAAGCATACAAAACATATGGTTTCTTATCTTGTCCTAATATTTAAGCAATCCCCTTGAAACAGTCTAGACAATCGATCGTTAAACCCAGACGATCGGTGATTAAGACACAGCAAAACAATAGATAAATTGTACTTAGGCTAAAATTAAAATCAGTCCCTTTTACATAAACACACGCACTTGTATAGTAGATTAAGGAACATAATTTTAAGATTTAGTATATAAGCAACTGTAAAATAGTTGAAGAACCAGAACTATAATAAATTCTCAATCAGCAACACCATCAAGCTGTTCTTTTTATTGAAGATTTTAGTTTCCCCCCACCAGAGGTAAGGGACTTTAATTCTCAACATTTGGTCAATCGAGCCGGATAAAAGAGCTCAAGCGTAAGTACTGTAAGTTTCAAAGAAAAAAGAGCGTTACTTAGCAGTATCAAAACCTATTTATGTGAGCCGGAGCAGCAAAGATTGTCCGCGTTAAAAAAAAAAAGGTTTATTTTTGTAAGCCGGACTAGCAAAGACTGTCCGCATTAAAAAAGCGTTTTCGTGGCTAAACAGCGAAAAGTGTAAAAAAAAAAAAAGCGTTCTCGTGGCTAAACAGCGAGAAGTGCGTGTGGGGTTTTTTAAAAAATATATATAGATATCAAATGTGCAAGCGTTTCTCGTGGCTACAACAGCGAGAAGTGGTAAAAACGTGCGTTTAAAGAAAATCGGAAGGGAACTCTAAGTGTACAAGCGTTTCACGCGGCTGGAACAGCGTGAAGTGTGCTAAAAAAGAAGAACTCTAATAAGCGTTTCTCGTGGCTGGAACAGCGAGAAGTGTTAAAAAGAAGACTGAAAACAAAAATCAATTTTTAAGCAATCATCATGGAAACTCTGCTACAAAGACAGCGCCAGTTGGGCGCACTTGCTGAAGACGAACAACAAAAAATAGAAGGCGGAAAAATAAGAAAAGCCGCATGTCCTGAACATATTAGACACGTCCAAACAGTTATAACGGAATTTAATGCTAACCATGCCAAAATTGTGGCCAAAAATAGTCCAGAAGCGGCCGAATACTTTAGCAAAGAGTATTACGAACATATTCTTAAGCTTCTGGAACAGTGCATTCAGCAGTTAAGAATACAAAGTGAAGCAGAAGAATCTACAGCATCAGGTGGCTCGACATCAGCAGCAGCAGATGGCGCAGCATCAGCAGCATCAGGGGGCTTATTGACAACAGGCCATAAACAATTTACACCTCAGTACATACAACCAGATAATAGTGCGGAGGTACAAATGAGATTTAAACGTCGAGGAGAAAAACTAAGAAAGACCATCAAAGAAATACAAAAGAATAGTTTGCTTTCGGTCGAAGAAGTAAGAGAGCTCAAGACGAAGCTTCAAATACAATTGGAATATGTAGAAGAAGCGTTTTCTGAAACTCGTAGCATCAAGTTAGAAAATATAAATAAAGACACAATAGAAGAATACATGGAAGACCTCCAAGAAAACTATAGTATTTATATTGAAAAATTGACTAATAAGTTAAAAGGAACCATGTCAACACAGACTGTGTCTGCCACAATGAAGTTGCAGGAAATTAAGATTCCAATATTTTATGGCGACATGAAACAATGGTCATCGTTTCGGGATCTTTTCCAAGGTTTGGTGCACAATTCAAAGCACTTCACTGAAGTAGAAAAAATGTTTAGATTGAAATCAGCATTAGCAGGGGAAGCTGGAAGATTAATTCAGCATTTACCAGTAACCGAATGCAACTACGAAGCCGCGTGGAAAATACTCCACGAAAGATACGAAAACAGAAGGTTGCAATTCACAACACAAGTGGACCGACTTCTGGATCAACCAACAGCAAATGGGGGAAGTGCGGCCAGTATGAAGCAGCTCTTGGATACCACCAAAGAATGCATCTATGCTCTAAAAGGGCTTAATTTGAATTTAGGCGATGAACAAGCTATTATAGCTCGAATAGTTGTTCGCAAACTGGACAAAGAAAGTCTCCGGTTATATGAGCAGAATGTCAAGAAAACTAGAGACATACAAAGCCTAGATGATGTGTTTGGTTTTTTGGAGCAACAATATCAAGCTCTAGAAGCGATAAGAGACAAAAAGACAACTAAATGGAGCAATCAAAAGCCACCACAACGAACACCCACATTCTATACGGCTGCGCAAAAGACCTGTATATATTGCAAATTTTCTGGGCATCAAATTGTGGAATGCAGAAAATTCCAGGCATTGACTACCATGAGTCGTAGGAATTTCATAGTAAACAATAAGCTATGCAACATTTGCCTCGATCACGTATATGATGATAATTGTAAGAACAAAAGGAAATGCAGTAAGTGTGGAAGAAATCATCATAATTTACTGCATTACAATGAGTTCCAAAAGGAGAAAGGAGCAGGTGAAGAAAATATAAAAAAATCATCAGCTATGATGACACAAAACTCCGAAACATCAATACTCTTAGCAACAGCACAAATACGAGTAAAAGCAGCAAATGGAGAGTACGTGATTATGCGAGCACTTATTGATCAAGGATCACAAAAGACTACCATTTCCGAGGAAGCGGCTCAGATACTACGGTTACCAAAAAGAAGAGAAGTAACTGAGCTGCAAGGGCTAGGGAATACTACGGTAGGAGTCTCCAAATTTAGAGTAAATATTCAAATTAAACCGAGATTCCTAAGCAATGAAATATACGATGTCGAAGCACTAATTTTACCAAGATTAGCAAGTGCACAACCAGATAAAACGTTTAACTGGGATATAGAACAATGGAGGAACTATACCTTAGCTGATCCCTACTTCAATAAATCAGATCGGATCGACGTCGTTATTGGAGGAGACTTATATGCTGATATATTAGAGGAAGGCATATTCAAGAAAGATAGAATACTAGGCCAAGCCACGAAATTAGGGTGGATATTGTCCGGAGTTCTACAGCAACCAAGAAAGAGTAGTAGAATCATAGCAGCGGTGACTACAACATTGGAGAGGTTTTGGGAGATCGAAGACACCACATCTCCAGAGAATAAAACAGATGAAGATGAATGTCTAGATATTTTTGACAAAACGACAACAAGAGATGAAAATAATAGATTTGTCGTCAGTCTGCCCTTCAAAAAAGGAAAGGAATTAGGTGACTCTCGCAAACAAGCAATAGCGAGATTTCTGAATCTTGAGAAAAGATTTGCTTCAAATGACGAACTGAGAAAGCAATATACTCAATTTATGAAAGAGTATTTAGAAATGGGACACATGAAAAAAGCAAGTGAAAATAATTGCGGGAAATACTATTTGCCACATCAAGCCGTAATTCGAGAAGACAGTCTCACAACTAAGCTACGAGTAGTTTTTGATGCATCTGCGAAAACTACAAACGGTACCAGCTTAAATGACATCCTGTTCATAGGGCCAAGGCTCCAAAAAGATATATTCGATATCATTATTAAATGGAGGCTTTGGCAATTTGTGGTAATAAGCGATATAGAAAAGATGTATAGGCAAATTAAAGTAGCAGAAGCTGACCAAGATTATCAGCGCATATTGTGGAGAGACACGAGAGAAAAGCCGATAAAAGAGTACAAATTGCTTGCTTTCAAACATCATCAAAAACGATTTCTACATGGACGATTTAATGACAGGAGCAGACTCAATAAAAGAATGTAAAGCCATTCAAGTCGAAATATCAAAACATCTACGAAAATATGGATTTCACTTAAGAAAATGGATGTCGAATAATAGTGAAATTATAGCAGCAATTTCCCCAAACAGCGAAAAGGAGGTAATACAAATAGCAGAAGACGAAACAATTAAAACTTTGGGTATACAATGGGACCCGACCAAAGATACGTTTGGATTCAATATAAATTTGTCACCGAAAAAGCTAGTAACAAAAAGACAAGCCTTATCTGATTTGGCGAGAATTTTCGATCCGATGGGTTGGCTGTCACCTATGACCGTTTTAGCAAAGTTGTTTATACAAAAACTTTGGTTGATGAAACTCAACTGGGATGAGTTACTTGACGAGAATTTGGCAAAAGAATGGCAAGAGTTTATGCAACACGTACCAGATATAAAAAGAGTAAAAATTCCTAGATGGTTTGAAACAAAAAATGACGTTGAAATTGAACTTCATGGGTTTGCAGATGCATCTGAAAAAGCTTACGCAGCAGTTGTATATGCTAAAGTTGGATCAGTTATAACGATAATTGCTGGTAAAACTAAAGTAAATCCAATTAAAAACAAAAAGACGCTACCAAAGCTGGAATTATGTGCGGCTCACCTTCTTGCTATATTACTGCAAAGGATAAAGACAATTATCAATAGAGAAAGTAAAATATTTGCTTGGAGTGATTCGACTATAACCTTAGCATGGATAAATAATTCCCGAAATAAAGACAAGTTCATTAAAACCAGAGTAGAACAAATCAAATTATATGCCCCCACAGCGATATGGCGACACGTCGGAACCAAGGACAATCCAGCTGATGTTGCATCCAGAGGAATATTTGCAAACAAACTTGTAGAGCACGAACTATGGTGGAAAGGCCCCAAATGGTTACAAGGAGAGGAAAATCAGTGGCCAATGCAGAGTATATTCAAAATTGATGCCTTATATGTCTCAACTTCAAAAGGATCAAATTTTTTGGATGAGGTAACACTGAAGTATTCTAGTTTAACGAAATTAACAAGGGTTGTTGCTTATATATTGCGATTTATAAAACGAATACGAGGCCAAAAATATCCTTCATACTTGATAAAATCAGAACTTAAAGAAGCTGAACAGATAATAATAAAACATCAACAAAGGTTACAATTTAGAGGGGAAATTCAGAGCTTGGAGACTAAAAAAGAAGTTAGTAATAAAAGTCATATCGCAAGCTTAAACCCAATCCTAGACAACAATGGAATTCTTCGAGTAGGTGGTAGATTGGAGAATACAAAATTTCAATTTAATCAGAAGCACCCGATAATATTAAATAAATCACATTTATCAACATTAATTATTGAAAACAGTCACAAAACAACCTTACATGGAGGAAACAAGTTAATGGAATCCATGATCAGAAGGAATTATTGGATAATTGGATTAAAAAATTCAATAAAGAAAACTATAAGAGCTTGTAATCGGTGCATACGTTACCGCAAGGAAACAGCTAAACAAATAATGGGCAATCTTCCAGAATTTCGAGTATCGCTGTCGATCCCATTCACACACGTTGGTATAGACTATGCAGGTCCAATGTATATGAGATGTTCGAAAGGAAGAGGGCAAAAAGCATTTAAAGGCTATATAGCTGTATTTGTATGTATGGCAACAAAAGCCATTCATTTAGAGGCAGTAAGTGATTTAACAACTGAAGCTTTTCTAGCTGCCTTGAAACGATTTTTTGCTAGAAGAGGTAAAAGTCAGCATATATACTCAGACAATGGAACAAATTTTGTCGGAGCATGCAGAAAATTAGACTTGGACTTCAAAAAGACAGTAAAAAATAATTCAACGATAGCCCCCATATTAGAAGCAGACAAAGTTCAATGGCATTTCGGGCCGCCGGCAGCTCCTCACTTCGGAGGAATTTGGGAAGCTGGCGTCAAGTCTGTAAAATATCACTTAAAAAGAGTGATAGGCGAAAGTAAATTGACATTCGAAGAGATGACTACGTTACTATCACAGATTGAAGCAGTGCTAAATTCGCGACCTCTTTTTGCTATTGATAGCGAAAGCGATATAGATGTTTTAACCCCTGGGCATTTTTTAATAGGATGCCCACTAATAGACTGTCCTGAAGCAGATGATGACACAACGAGAGATTCATTAGACAGATGGAAATTGATCCAAAAAATGAAAAGAGATTTTTGGAAACGGTGGGAAAGCGAATATGTCACAATGTTGCAACAAAGAATGAAATGGAAAACAAAATCCGACAATCTAGTAGAAGGTCAAATAGTCATTATTAAAAATGAGGAAACCCATCCGGCAAAATGGCCATTAGGCAAAGTTTTAAAAACTCATCCTGGAAGCGATGGAAAAACCAGAGTTGTAACTCTAAAATTACAAAATGGGATAATCAAACGACCCATTCATAAACTATGCCCGCTAGAAACAACAGACAACAGCAATACAGAAGAGCGAAATCAAGCTACTAGTCTGTTGACAGCAAGAACATCAAAAAAGACAGCAACTACAGGGGGCCAGACAATAACAAAAACAATGATGATGTGGTTCTTTACATTTCTGATGCTAGCAGTGCAAGTAAAAGCGTTAACCATAAAGGATACAGCGAGAACAGGTGCTTCAGTAGCTGAACTAAGAAACAATACAACAATATACTTGGATCCAATTGGCAAAATAGACGTAATAAATTCAAAATGGAACTTAATCGTTTATTACGAGTTAGGCTCCTATTACGAACGAATGGATAAAATAAACGAATTTATTAACAGACTTGAACATCAATGCCAAATATTGACCGATTATGAAGAGGCTTGTGTAATGATTACCACAACTTTGAAGCATAAATATAGTAACCTCAAGTCAAATAACGAGCTGTTCATGAAGCAAGGAAATAGAAAAAGACGTGCACCATTCGAATTCGTTGGCTCACTTTACCATATTTTATTTGGAATCATGGATGCTGACGACCGCAAAAGCATGGAATCAAATATTAAAAACATTTTTGAAAATCAAAAGGATATTGCAAAGTTATTTAAGAAACAGACATCCATAGTTGATTCTACAATAAATATATTAAAAAAGACAACCGATGAAGTGAACAAGAATTTTCAAAAGATGAATCAACAGCTCAATAAATTTTATCATGAATTAGTTCAAAATCAAAACGCCGAACGAATGACTTTAATGTTTCAAATATTAACCATTCAAATAAGAATAATTATGGACGAATGTGAAGAAATTCAAACTTCGATAATTAATTTATTAATTGACATAAATCATGGTCGAATAAATCCAAAACTATTAAAACCATCACAGCTTACTAATGAAATATCCTTGATTAAAAGTCAACTACCACACAAATTAGTACTACCTGGAAAACAGCATGGTAACGAATTAAAGGAAATCTATGAGTCTATGACTGCTAAAGGATTAATTATGGATTCTCGGCTCGTAATTAACATAGAAATTCCCTTAATGTCATTTGAGCCATCAGACGCGTACAAATTAAATCCGCTGCCAATAAAATACAAAGGCAACATGATCATCCCTGATATAAAAGCAGAATATTTAATATACAAGTTTGATTCAAATCAATATGTGTTAATAAACCAAGTTGATCTAAATACGTGTTCAATTAACTCAGAAGATCATTACCAATGTCCAGGGAATTGGGCTTGG
The DNA here is from genome assembly GCA_949987695.1 of Merzomyia westermanni. Lineage (NCBI taxonomy): Eukaryota > Metazoa > Arthropoda > Insecta > Diptera > Tephritidae > Merzomyia > Merzomyia westermanni. The sequence continues at coordinate 137,410,000 of OX465292.1, forward strand.
AAGTCAGCAACGGACAATTCATGCGAAGTAGCAGCATTAAAACAGTATGAAAATGAAGTATGTGGATTCAAGCCCGCTACAGATGAAAACATTTGGATTAAACTATCCTCTCAAAATCGCTGGCTTTACAAGATATTTAGTAACGCAATAATACATCTAGAAAGTGATACCAATCAACACATGAGAATGGAAATCCCTAAACAAGGCGTTATCACAATAAGAGAAGGATGTACAGTTCGACATGAAGGAGTAACTCTAACCGCATCTCATCAGATACAATCTACAATCAAGGAAGAATTACTATCCTCGCCTTGGATAAAGGACATTGAGAACATTCCAGAACTGCGAATTAAACCTTTTGATTCCACCTTAATTAACAACACTAAAGACATCCTTAAACTTAAAAGGCAAATAGAAGATCTCAAAAAAGAAAACATCAAATTAAAAGGTATCAATTTCCACCAGATAAGTGGTCATACTTCACTGTCTTTAATCGTAATAATAGGACTTATTATCATTGTATTATATTTAAGATCGAAATGTAAAACAAAAACAGCTGTAGCTGTTTCATTCGAACTTCCAGCTAGAAATAATGTGAATTAAACAAATTATTAGAAAACATATTTAGTATTGCCCTTTGGCAGAATGTTCATACAAAAATATGAACACACAACTCTGCCACTCTAAAATAAGTATATTTATACAGTCCACTAGAATTTTATGATAGTATTGTCATACATACATACTTACAAAACAAACAGGATAAGGTACCTAAACCTATCACACACACACACATATGTACACACATACAGTCCACTAGAAGGAAAGATAAGCATACAAAACATATGGTTTCTTATCTTGTCCTAATATTTAAGCAATCCCCTTGAAACAGTCTAGACAATCGATCGTTAAACCCAGACGATCGGTGATTAAGACACAGCAAAACAATAGATAAATTGTACTTAGGCTAAAATTAAAATCAGTCCCTTTTACATAAACACACGCACTTGTATAGTAGATTAAGGAACATAATTTTAAGATTTAGTATATAAGCAACTGTAAAATAGTTGAAGAACCAGAACTATAATAAATTCTCAATCAGCAACACCATCAAGCTGTTCTTTTTATTGAAGATTTTAGTTTCCCCCCACCAGAGGTAAGGGACTTTAATTCTCAACACAAGGCATACGATAAAATCAACAAACAATTTATGATTATCCTCAAGGCGAGCGAATTGTCTTCTAACGAAGAAATCAGAATGGAATCGAAGGCTCTGATATCTACGTTCTCGTCTGATTTGGAACCGACAACTGATGACGAATTCGTCCATTTTTTTGCTTATTGCTTATTGCAAAGAAAATAATATTAAGACGAAATCTCCACTGAATGTTATGAAGATTACTCGGTCCGATGATTTGAACACAATTTTTCCGAACGTTGACATCGCATATCGCATGTTTGCTACCATGGCAGTGACTAATTGCAGCGCCAAAAGGTCTTTTTCTTGTTTGAAAAGGATAAAAAATTACCTTCGCTCCAAAATGACTGAAGATCGACTCAAAAGTTTAGCACTGCTTTGTATTGAATCTGATATTCTTCTCTCTTTGAATTTTGCACATTTGATTACAGTTTTTGCCTCCCAAAAAGTAAGGCGCAAGTGTTGTTGAATAATCTTTTCCATATGTCTGTGTTATTAGTTTTCTGACAATCTATAAGTTTCTGAAACTAAACATATTTTGTGATAAGCTTCATTATATAAATAAATAAACGGAAATAAATATTCTTTCTAAGAAAACTCGAATCAAATTTTTTCAATCCGTAAAATATATCAGTAATGAAATGTCACAACACGAAGGCAAGAACGGTTTTTTTTGGAAATATTGGGGAGCGGCTTTATTTGTTTGCCCAGGGCGCTTCTAGAGGTAAATCCGCCCCTGGGTATAACTATTGCAATTTAATAGCGAGGAAGACAAAATTTGGTAGCGACAGTATTTCTTACATATGTATGTAATGTGTGTAGGGAAAATCATAAAGATTGGGTCAGTATTTCGTATAGTTCGCATACAACACATTTTTCCGATAAACGGGGTTTGGGCTATGTATTCTTGGACCATCAAATTTTGCAGAGTTTGTACTTATTGTAAGTAAGGATCGCACACTTAACCTTCTGCGACTAACTTGCATTTATTTTCACTATTCCACAAAAATTCCATGGTTAAATTTTTATTTTATGTTAAATATAAGAGTTTCACAGGTTGCCTTTCCAACGCTTATACGTATAAACAAAGTTTATCATATTAGCAGCCCTATTCCCAGTTTATTATAGCTAACAATAGATACAATTTTGTCATTCGAAATTGTTATAGGTATGCACAGCGCAATGACAACAGAAAATCTGTTTTAGTCCACCATACAAGAGGTGAAAATCTTGACAAAGAAACTTTCAAAACTGTATTTATTTGCAAAAATTTTAACCAAAAAGGCATACTGAAGCATTTTTGGCATGACGAAGAGATTAAAACTTTGAAACTCTTCTAGGTCTAAATAAACCAAACTCTCATATGCTCGCAAAGACGGGTTTTGCAAAAACAGCTATCTGCTTGGCCAGTTCGCAGGATAAAATAACGCGCTCCATCGTTTTTTCGCCTTCAAAATGTAACAGCTTCGGCACGAGTTATTATATTCCTGACCCATCCGAGCCACGTGTGCCCCATTATTATAGGTTCCGGTAAGTACCGCAACTAACCTGAAGATTTTATTTTCATTTTGAGAGAAGTTAAATATCGTGCTTCAGCGTTACATACTCCTAGGCGCTTCATTATTATTAGGCTTTTTAAGCCAGTGCTGAGAGATACTGCCCTGATAAGTCTCAAAGGTTCAAGGGCCTCCTTCGATTTCCTGTAATCGAATATGTTTCTGCCATTCTCTTTATGTTACCATGCGAAGGCACCCATATTAAAGAAAAGATGTGTCGACCTGCATGGTTCATGGTCCACAATCTGTAGGCCCGAAATTACTTCGTTACTGAACCGAGAGCACGTAGAGCCGCCTGGTTCTCAGGCAAGATTCCTATCGCACGATTTGACAATTAGGGCATAGGTCTGTCCATGAAAACTGAAATGTCGAATTTCAGAGTGATTTACCAATTTTTCCAAACATTCTTGAAAGAAATCTTAAAGTTGGTATCGGAGACAGTTCTGTGGCAGACGCAGTCAGTTTCCGTTTTAATGTAGAAGTCAGCTGTACCTGGAAGTGGGCTCTTTCCAGAATCCCAACTCGACAGTCCTAAGTGCAATCTGTGATGCCGTTTCTTTGATCGAGGTATAGACTGCACGTTGCATATCACGTTCAAAGCCTGCGTAGAACGTTATCGAACCCAAGGGAACCCCCTCAACTTTCCTTGGCATTTTTTTCCTGCACCTCACCTCGAGAGCCTTCCACCACATCATTCCCCTTTGGACAGAATCGGTCGAATAGCTGCTTTGTGCACCAAGCTATGACTTCTGGGCTAAGTGACTACTGTTGACCTAGTATTATTTTGCATGTTTACAGAGGGTTCATGTCTCCAATTGACTCTATGCTCTGAATTAGGCTTTCAGTTCAACCTATGTGTTAAAAGGACATCTTTCAAAAAGTTTACCATCAAGAGGACGCGAGTAGAAATTTTAGATTTTCGTCCTAGTGTTAAAGATCAGTAGCTCCGTATTTAGGGGCCCTTCCACAGTTGGTGTGAAGTCTTTGAGAATGCAATTCCTTACTACTGAGCTGACAGCGCAATAGTGTCTTCAATGACTTCTCATCACTGCTGCCTCTTTATCAAGAATATTTTTTTCAGCGTTGTCACATATTCAATAGGTCATAAAAAATTATAACAATTGATATTAAATTTTTCAAAGAATACCTACAGAGCTATTCTGTGCAATTGATAAATTCACCACCTTGCTTAATTGTCAAATTTAATTATTTATCAAGTATTTGCTATTCTGTGTCAAAACTAAAAAGCTCTTTGGATGACAAATATTCAATATCTCAAACGGTCTTGATAATAAAATTTTACGCTGGAATCACGTTATTGTGTGTTAAAATGGAAGAAGATTTATAACTTTACAAAATGAGGTTTTAATATTAACGTGAACGACAAGCTCATCGTAGTTTTTAATTTTCGATTTAGGCTTCTTTTGTAGTTTTAAATTGTTTGAAAGTATAAATATAAACCAATCAAAAAAACGAAAATCAATTTGCATGCCCCACATTTATATATATTACTTAGTTCAGTTTCTGGGTTAAGGGACGTCACATCATGCATCGATGGCTCACAGCTTGACGATAGTGCATTACTCTCCGATGGTGATGGGCTCAACATTGGTGCAAATGTGGGTGAGGCAGGGTTTTGTTGCCGCAAAACGGTTGGGGATTGCATAGGACTCATCCCGGGAGAATTTGCATGACTTTTAGCTGGTGACGAACTCTGTAGTATGGAATATGTTCTGGATAGCAGTTCAAGTTCAGTCCACTACTTCCCAAACCGGCACCATCAACCGCTAATAAACCAAAAATAGCCAAAGCGCGCTCTTCGAAATCGTTCATTGCCCTCATATGTGGACCAACACCAGTAACCCTTTGGCTCATTTTTACACGTCGTGCTCGTGTACCTAACCGGCTTTTCCATACTCCAAGCGTCTAAACGTAAAAAATTTATAGGCAATGCCATTAATTAATTTGGTAATTCTTTCCATCCAACGTAAGCTGCTAAAACGCGTCAATAAAAGTTGGCCGCGCTCCAAAAAAATAAACCTTACCCGGCTCTACACCGGCTACGCGATCCTTAGTATTTCTGCACAGAACACACTTCTGCGCTTTTCGGAACACCCCAAATCCGTTATTACAACAACCACATGAAAATGATAGAAAGTTTTCAACTTTGATTGCAAATACCTCTTGACAGAAATATAAAATCGAATTTTTGCTTTCGCGTTTTTTGAGACCTTAAAATAAAACATAATGTTCTAATTGTTCATGCATTGCACGATCGGATTTTGATATCCCATAAAAAAAACTGGGGTTTATACAATTTTAACTAAAAAAATTAGGTATAATAATGAAAAATAATAAATACTTACGTTTTTGCAGACCCCATTTGATGATTGCTTGCGGTAAACACCTGTTTTGTGTTTACAATATTTAGTTCACCACAATGTGGGGAAAAGGACAGGTGTTAGTGCTTTTTAGGACTGTCAAGTTATGCACAGAATAAGAAAATTTATCAACTTGATAAAAATCTTGACTATTTGTCAATTTCAGTGAATAGCGCTGCTAGTCATATCTATTGTCGCAATTATAACAATAGACATTGAGTTGAATTTTGTTATAGTTCAAGCGTAGGACTGTAGGTGTAACACATTTTAAACTCTACTCAGCCCCTACAGCAAAAGATCATTGTTACTGACACAACCTGAAATATTCATACGCAATCAGTAAATTTAAGTACATTCCATTTAAAGATTAGTTTTCTAAGCACAACACTTGAAAATATCGATATACTTGTTTGTAAACGTAGTTACTACTTTCTATGCAACTTTTTTATCTTAAAAATTACGTACGTTCGTTTTCCGGTCTTTTCTTTTGGAAACGAGCGCACGGAGAGCACGAATAAATAAGTCTCTCTTTAATATTATATTCATTTCATTTGTACCATATCTAATTGTATCTTGTTTTATCAGATATTAAAACACTACAAAATTCTGTATCGTTATAATATTTCGTGCGTTTTACTATTATTGTCGCTGTCGTAACATTATCTTTTAATATTTATTCCACGCGAATAATGATTCTCCAATGACAGGCTCCCAATACTGAAAAAACCCAATACTACAACTTTCGCAGCTCCAAGGGGAGCCAAAACGCTGTAAAAATGTACACCAACAGCGAAAATAGTGGCGACGAACTCGAGCGCACAATCACACATAAATGTCTCTAGCTTCATCAGAGAAGGAGAAACAACAACTACATGAGGCAATTGGCCTCCAACAAGCCGTAAGTACCATTCCAATTGTAAACTCTCAAAATTCGGAAACTGTATCCGCCAATGATCTACCCGCAAACGCGATATGTAGTACTACTACTGCCGCTGCCGCATCAATAAATAGCGCTGCCAGCGCCAATGTCAATGCCTTTGCCAACGGCATCAATACCACCTATAGCTCTGTATATACTAACCATATCAGTGTACATGCATCGTGACAGATCCTCTTTATTTGCCTCCTCTGCCTACGGAGATTTGGTAAATCAACATAGGGACAACGTTCCGTTCCTGAATACAACTAGCTGGAATGTCCCGTCAACTGTGGTACGTTCAACATACCCAACCACTGATTATGCTACCAATCATGGCACACCTTCGGTGCCAATCGCCCATTTAAGTCAGTCGCAACCAGGCCCTATCGGCCATCCACCAATTCGCAAAGTACACGATCTGCCTGAATTTCACGGCTCACCAGAAGAGTGGCCAATGTTTTCTGTAGCTTTTAGGGAAACAACCATGCTATACGCATATACCGACCTTGAAAATCTGCTTCGCCTACAAAAAGCATTGAAAAGTAAGGCACGTCAACAGGTGGAATCGCTTTAAATCCATCCTTCGAACGTAAACGCCGTTATGAGCACTCTGGAGCATCATTACGGGCGGCCGGAAGTACTTGTCCGGAGCCAGATCGCAAAAGCTCGAACACATACCGCTGTCAGTGCTGGAAAGATTTCCGATGTACTGAGTTTTAGCACAATGGTAACAAACTTGACTGCTTTCCTTGAAAGTTCAGGAGCTACACCTTACTTAAACAACCCTATATTAATCGACGAATTATTGGCCAAGTTACCCTTTAATAAGAGGGAAGAATGGACGCGTCACTTACTCACTTTCCGACAACCATATCCAACAGTCAGGGATTTTTGTAATTGGTTACAGCACGTCGCCTTGTACGTATCGATGGCGACAGAGGTTATGTCCACAAAACAATCTTCTGCAAATGAACAACCTAGCTTCCGAAGTAAGCCATCAACAAAAACAGTTTTGTCTATCACCAAAGAAGATCAGAAATGTTTCTTGTGCAGCGAAACCCACAGTTTGTTTCAATGCAAAAAGTTTAAAGCATCAGATTATGCGGCCAGATGGAATATAGTTAAGAAACACAATTTATGTTTTGCGTGCCTGCAATCGGGTTATAATTTGCAACATTGTTCAAAACGTCGTGTATGTGGACTACAATCTTGCGATAGATTTCACAATAGAATGTTGCATAAACAAGATGCAAATAAAAACTCGGGAAAATATAGCAACAGAGAAAATGTGCCAGTAGCAACAGTCAGTTGCTTTCAAAACTCGAGAAGTTCGATTCAAAAATCGAAACTCGCCATGCCAACAACAACCGCAAACACTGCTGAAATATTTGACCGTCACTTTGAAAGGTCCCAAAGGCGAGGTGAATATAATTGCGTTCATAGATGAAGGAGCAAAAATTTCGTTGCTTGAGGAAAGTGTTACCAATGCCGTTGGTGTGATAGGGAAGTCCAATTTGCTTCCATTAAAGTGGATTGGAAACCAGACAACGAGCGAACAGTCACGGCGAGTGTCTGTCGAAATAGCGGGCAATTTTGTTGGATCGACAACATATGAAATGAGGAATGTTCGAACAACAAAGAAATTATACTTACCACAGCAAAGTTTGAATCTATGCGAATTCACCTGTCAACAAAACCAGCTGAGAAAAGAAAATATTTGTGACTACGTTAGCGCAATTCCACAGCTATTAATTGGACTGCCACATACAAACTTAATAATACCTATGAAAGTTTGAAATATTGATGAGGGATTTGCCGCCCATTTAACAAAACTAGGATGGACTATTTTCGGGTCAAACGAGCAGAATTCATCTAATAATATTGTTGGTCATGTGGACGACGAAACGGCTGAGTGGTATGAACTTAATAACAAAATCGCAGATTATTTTGCTGCTGAACAATTTGAAGATAAAACATTGACATTAGTCCAATCTGACGCTGATATACGTGCAGAAGAACTCCTAAAAAAGACAACAAAATTTACGAATGGTAGGTATGAAACCGGACTGCTGTAGCGCGATGATCAAGTTCAGTTTCCAGAGAGTTATGAGGTCGCAGTGAAACGTTTGCAACAAATTGAAAATAAAATATTAAATAATGAAGAATATTGTAACTGGTATTGTAATAAAATAAACGAATATTTAAAAAGGGGGTATGCAAAGAAGTTGTCAGTGACAGAGGCTAAGATAGTCGACGATCGTACGTGGTGTTTACCACATTTTGCCGCAAGCAACCCAATAAAGGGAACAAGCGCCGGCTGGTCTTTGATGCCGCTGCTAAAGTAGACGGCGTATCATTGAATAGTGCGTTGATGAAGGGCCCATCAGCATATCAACCCAAATTACTTTTGTCCATTTTATTTCAGTTTCGACAAGGAAGAGTAGTCGTATGCGGAGACATTCGCGAGATGTTTCCTAGGGTGCGTTTTCTATGGAGAGGAGTTAACCGTGATAGTACGCCAGACGTGTATATAATCGGCGTTATGATCTTCGGTTCAATCAGCTCACCGTGTTCAGCACAATATGTAAAAAACCTGAACGCTGGAAAATATCGCAATACATATCCAAGGGCTGTTGATGCGATAGTTGAACGTCATTATGTTGATGATTATATGGATAGTTTTAATTCAGTTGAAGACGCAATAGATGTTACAAAAAGGGTTGTTGAAATACACGGCCTGGGCGGATGCGAATTGAGGAACATTATTTCTAATTCTGAAGCGGTTATAAAATCAGTCGAAAGTAATTCGGCACCATGCATGCAAAACGAAATAACTACCAACAAGGGTGAAGTTGATACGGAGAAAGTGCTTGGCATGCACTGGAATCCGAAAGAAGATTATTTTTGTTACAGGCTTTCATTTGTTAAAGCTCCAAAGGCCATATTAGATGGTTTGCGAAAGCCAACAAAGGGCGAGATGCTGAGCCTTTTAATGTCCATTTTTGACCCTTTCGGCTTATTGTGCAACGCAACGATTTGCGCTAAGGTATTGCTCCAGCGCTTATGGAAGCGCAATATAGATTGGCATGAGCCAATTTCCGACGATATATATACAAAATGGTTTGAATGGTACAAAGGGTTAAAGAACATCGAAGGTGTGACATTAAGGCGATGCTATCACCTTCAATTTTTAAACGCCAAGGCTGACGTTCAGCTACACATATTTACTGATGCAATCGAGCTTGCGTTTTCAGCAGTCGCATACTGGCGTGTATCGAAGGCGAAACAGAGGTAATATTTATTGCTGGAAGATCAAAGTGCAGCCCCGTAGGCCGTTGTCGATACCACGATTATAGCTGCAGGCGGTGGTGTTAGGAGTACGGTTAAAGGAAACCATTGTTAACAGCCACGACGTTAAGCCCAGTACGTTAAAATTTTGGACGGATTCTAAGACTGTAATCCAGTGGATAGAGTCGGACGCTCGAAATTATAAGCAATTTGTAGCACATCGAATAGCGGAGGTACTGCAGTCATCAGAGGTGCCTCAACGGAGATGGGTACGGGGTAGCGAGAATCCGGCCAATGACGCAACTCGTCCGAAAGTGTTTAATCCTAGCTGCAAATGGGTTAACGGTCCAAAATTCCTGAAGTGGGGTGAAGATTGTTGGCCCGCAATGACCAACGACGTTTGCGAAAACCACATTGACATAGAGCTGCGATCTAAGTCATCGTACACAGTTCGTCTACAAGATATTTCGATTCCCTTTGAGAAATACACAAATTTGTATAAATTTCTTCGAGTTCCGTCATGGCTTCAATTCGCGCTACTGAAATTTAAAGCGCTGGCACGAAATAAGCAAGCAGAAGCTTTCATTTGTCGACTAGTTTAGGAAGCCGAATTTCCGGAAGAGATGCAGTCATTGCGTAGTCAGCAACTCATAAGGAAAAGTAGTCCACTGTACAAGCTATGTCCAGCGCTGGATGAAGAGGGTGTTATCCGTTTGAGCGGTCGCATAGATTATGCAATCTGTGTGTCATCATCGACTTAGCGACTTATAATTTTACCGAAGGGTCATCCCTTTTCACGACTTGTAGCAAGACACTATCATGAGGTGTTCCACCACCATAATTTCGAAGCTGCAGTTGCCGCAATACGATACAAGTACTGTATCCCATGTATTCGTAGCTTGCTAAGGTCCATAAAAGCAAGTTGCCAGCAGTGTAAAAATTTAATGGCTGTACCCGAAACTCCGCAAATGGGTCAACTTCCTAAGGACAGGCTTACGCCATTTTGTAAGACCATTTTCGTATACAGGCGTCGACTACTTCGGCCCTATTATGGTTTGCATTGGGCGCCGTCAGGAAAAGCGATGGGTCGCCATCTTCACATGTCTTACTGTAAGGGCCATTCACATTGAGCTTGCGAAAGATTTGTCAGCTGATGCCACAGTCATCGTTTGTCGCAATTTCATCAATCGAAAAGGCGTTCCTATCCGCATGAGAAGCGATCGAGGGACAAATTTTGTTGGAGCCAGTAAGGAAATGTGGGTTCAGGTGGAGAGGAGCATTGGTGAGGAGTTCCGGCAAATCCAGCGGCGGGAGGAGTATGGGAGCGGATGATTCGAACGGTGAAACGGGTACTACAATTTACATTGAAGGAAAAGGCACCCCAAGTGGAAACTGTGCAAAGTCTCCTTATTGAGGCAGAAAATCTGGTCAACTCTCGTCCACTTACTCAAGTGCCGCTAGAAAGTATGGATGACGAACCCCTCACGCCAAACCACTTCCTCCTGGGGGGTCCGAATTTCGTTCAGACACCTGAACCGCAAGGAGGGAAGTGTTTAACAAAACAGTGGCATATTTCACAACAGTTGATGCAAACATTCTGGAAGAGATGGGTTCTGGAGTATCTTCCAACTCTAACAAGGCGCACCAAGTGGTTTAAGCGCGTGTGTTGGAGACGTTGTCATCATATGCGATGATAACGAAAGTCGTGGGCATTGGAAACGGGGAATAGTATTGGAAGCAACACAAGCTTCTGACGGCCAAGTAAGGTCGGTGCTGGTAAAAACCACAGCAGGAAATCTGAGAAGGCCTGCATCAAAAATTGCCGTTCTCGATGTTAAGGGTGATTCTCTCGACAACGAACCGAATCACGGAGAGGAGGATGTTACTGACACAACCTGAAATATTCATACGCAATCAGTAAATTTAAGTACATACCATTTAAAGATTAGTTCTCTAAGCACAACACTTGAAAATATCGATATACTTGTTTGTAAACGTAGTTACTACTTTCTATGCAACTTTTTTATTTTAAAAATGACGTACGTTCGTTTTCCGGTCTTTTCTTTTGGAAACGAGCGCACGGAGAGCACGAATAAGTAAGTCTCTCTTTAATATTATATTCGTTTCATTTGTACCTTATCTAACTTTATCTTGTTTTATCAGATATTAAAACCCTACAAAATTACTATTATTGTCGCTGTCGTAACAATCATATTAAAAGTTTGATAGGAATTACATCTTTTGGCATATTTTTTACATTTGCTTAAAGGACTACAGGTAAATTGGATTCGAACAGTCATGGTAAAAGTAACTGGTACCCTTTTTATTTTTGTTGGGCATATTGAGAAAAGTTTTGTGGTAATCAATTAAAACAAAAATAACAAGATATAAAAAATATTTAAACAATTTCACTAACATGTTGTTAGGGACACGCTACAAAAAATATAACATAAATATTGACGTAGTTGTCTCTCAGACATATACCGTATTACTGACATGGTTGTATGTCAGAAACTTTTTCGTTCTCACTGACGCGTGCGCGGAATTTGAACGCTTTCAGCACACTAATGTACGCATGATAATGAAATAAAAAGGTAATTAGAGCGCTAGAGTCGATGTTAATAAAACATTGGCGCAAAACACTTTTCCATTTATTGGTGTCTGTCAGACTACCACGTCAGTCGCAGAGGGTTAAATCCGTGATGCGTATTCATGAAAGGTATAAAGCCTCAGCCGAAGATAGCGCTTTCCTTACTCGTTTTTATATTAAACTAGCTACATCTAGACTGCAGAACTTGGAAATGGTTCAGAACTAGAGCAATAGTAGCAATAAACCAACTACATCCATACTGTCGAATTTTTAACTAGTTAGGAACTGTCGAAAAGGTAATGCAGCGGGGGGAAATTTCCACCACCTAGGACATAGCCATGTTAAATTCACCAGCTATTTACATGTAAAAGAGATTGAAGGCGAACTAGTAGGGACTCGGAACGGAATAGAAGCCCACCAGTTTAGATCTAGAGAGTGTCCCCACAGGGTAGTTAGGCTTTACATATGAAGATATATGTATTTAAAACAATTACCCAAGTAATGCGCAAGTTACAAATTTAGAACCGGTTTTGACTAAAATATTATTCTAGGCAAGCAAAATTGGTCTATCTCCATTTTTCTGTCACAATGGTGATCCACTAACCACACCACCTCCTGCACATTGCGGCATACCTCCATACCATTTGGATCACAAAGGCATGGGTAAGTAATCTCGTTTACACTCACTTAAGAATAAGAGAAAACGGATTCTTAATACTGGCTTTCAGGGAGCTCAAGAGTCCACCAATATGAAAGTGTTAGCTTCTATAAAATAAAATTTAAATATATTTATTTTTAAAAATATTGCAAATAAAATTGGTTTGTAGCAAATTTTTGTCCACAACAAACAAACAACTAATGCAAAATGTTACTCTCTAAGACATTTCGACGCAGAAAGCATGGTGTCAGCCACGGCAAATTGCGCAGGTACTCTAAACAATTTGGCGATGGAGGACTCCCTGCCGGATAGCAACGGGGAAGATCTCGACATTACGGTGCTGGCTCTCGGCAAACCTAATTAGTAGCCTTTCTAAGGATGACGTTGATGTAGTCTTTTATTACTAGAAATCGCAAAGAGGTCATTGACCTCAACAGTGAGGCTCAGTGGCTTGAAAGACAAACTAAGGGCCTATAAAAAAAGCCCTGAGACAGGCGAAGAGAACTTATTCCTGCATAACTGATTAACACACTGGAAACATCTGCTCATTGGATGCGCCAATCTGCTTCTTTTCACACGTTCCTATGTGTGTCCAACCTAACATAAACATAAAGCTGTACTGCTCACACCGGTGTCACAGCTACTAGTCATTTGACTCGCAATTTTGTTAATTGATATTGGAGAAAAATTACAACGATACGCACAGCGATGGTGTGGGATGACATACTTTGAAGTCCTCAGCTTCTCATCAGACCCCTTCTTGGACACTGGGATACGAAGCCAAGTGCGTGCACCAAAGTTACTGTTAGAGTACTCTAAGAACTAAGCTATGATGCTCTGTAGCGTCACGATGTATTTTTCCTCTAATGTGCCCATTTTACGTTACTTCTTTTACATTCTTTGGAACATATATTTTAATATGTTAACTGAAGGGAGGTTTTCATATCAACCCTTTCGTGTAATTTGTTATGCACCCGATATGAATACGTATTGTAGTTACAGTTATTCGATTTTTGGAGGGTAGTATTTACTATAGAAGGATCCTTGGATGAGAAGCGCTACTGTCGGTAAGCCTTCCTAGACATTGATGGAGCATTCAATATTAGAACAGACGCCGTTAACAACCTCCTAACAAATCTGGGTGTAAATAGGTACCTGGTGGGACTGATCGACCAGCTACTCAAGGGAAGGAAAATACTTTAATCTCACACACAATACTTCAAAACACACCTCAAGGTGGTGTTCTCTCCAAGCTTCTATGGAACGTAACAGTAAACTCGCTGCAAATAGATGCAAGTTGGGTGGGCGGGATAGTTTTGGCATATGCTGATGACCTGGGTGTTGCATACAGAGGCAAATTCACACAAACTTTGTGTGACGTGATGCAGGATTTCCTTATGGTACTCTCGCTGCGGACTTAGCGTCAACTCCGAAAAAGTGGAACTTGTTTTGTACACTTAACGGTACAAAATACCACCGTTAAACCTACGAGGACTAAAGGGATTGTGCCTCAACCTGGCAGATAAGGCCAAATTCCTAGGTGTGGTTGTAACAATATCACATACAAGTTAACGCCACCACTCACCCATAGCACTTACCCGCCAAGTAAACAAATGTGGCTTTATTAAGCCACTTAGGCACATGATATGCTTTTGCCACTCCGGAAATTAGTGACCACACATTTCTAAACAGGAAGAGTTAAAGTAAATAATAACTGAAATATTCTAAGCTCCAAATTGCTAACCTAAACAGAAACATTTAATGTAAATAATATCTCAAATATCATAAGCACGTTTTTACTTAGAACTTATGCAGAATACAATTGTATGTAGTGGTAAGTAAATAAGTTATAAATAGAGAATATGAATAAAGTTGAAGCAGATTTTATTGAACCACCAGTCAAAGCGGTCTATTTTAAAAACCCCTCGCGACTCGAGCGAAAGTTAAGTGGCGATCCTGCCAGGAGACAGAAGTCTCTCGAAATAAAAAGTTCCGGTAACGTTTAAAAAGGAAACAAAAATCTCCACGTTCAATGGAACATAAAAACAAGTATCCTAAATAATAGGAGAAAAGTGAAAACAAACCACAAACGTGTAAAATCGTTACAACTTAACATAAAAACAAGTATCCTAAATAAATAATAGGAGAAAAGTAACAACAAAAAACGAGATTAGCAGAAGTACTCAGTAAAAGAAATCAATTAGCAACGGTGACACGACCAGAACGAGCTCAAAAATACAACAAAAAACGAGATTAGCAGTAATACTCAAGGGAAAAAGTCAATAAACAGTTATGAGACCAGCAGAACAGGTTTAAAAATACAAAGGACGCATTCAAAAACGAGGAGAAAGGTGGTAAAAACCTGAAGATAAACATAGTTAAGTACAAATCTGTATACGAGGTGTGTTCAAAAAGTATCGCGAATTTTGAATTTTCGCTGGTTACGTATATTCGAATTTCGAATTTTTTGTGGCGTTATGTTGGTACTCATGTCTCTCACTTATGCCGACAAGCTCGGCCATTTTGAATGTTCAGTTAATTGTTGACAGCTGCTTTGCTTGCACGTGTAAATAAAATTTCGGTTATCTTGTGGTTCCATTCACGACCAGCTTGTTTTAGGCCATACAAAGCCTTCTTCAATTTACACACCTTTTAAGGATTTTTCGCGTCGTCGAACATAGGTGGCTGCCGTATGTACGAGGTGTGTTCAAAAAGTATCGCGAATTTTGTGTTTTTTCAAAAATTATTTATTTATTCATTTGTTTTGTCCCCTTTAAAGTAATCCCCATGAGATATTATACACTTGTGCCAACGGTTTTTCCAATCTTCGAAGCACTTCAAAAAATCATTTTTTTGTATCTTGTTCAGCTCCTCCTTCGATGCCGTCTTTATCTCGTCAAGAGAAGCGTAACGTCGTCCTTTCATGGGCCTCTTCAGTTTAGGGAACAAGAAAAAGTCACAGGGGGCCAGATCTGGGGAATACGGTGGCTGCGGCATCATTAGTGTGTTGTTTTTGGCCAAAAAGTCGCGCACAAGCAACGATGCGTGAGCAGGGGCGTTATCGTGCTGCAAAAGCCAATTTTTGTTCTTCCACAAATCCGGGCATTTCTGGCGGATTGCTTCGCGCAAATTGCGCATAACTTGCAGGTAATATTCCTTATTGACCGTTCTTCCCTGTGGCAAGAACTCATGATGCACCACGCCCCTGCAATCGAAGAAAACTGTCAGCAAACCTTTCACATTCGACCGAACTTGGCAGGCTTTTTTCGGTCTTGGTTCGTGCGGCAGCTTCCATTGAGATGATTGAGCTATGGTTTCCACGTCATAACCATAAACCCACGATTCGTCACCAGTTATGACCCTCTGGAGCAAATTTGGGTCGTCGCGGACAGAGTTTAACATCTTATTAGCAATGTTCATGCGATGCTGTTTTTGGTCACAATTGGGCAATTTTGGTACGAATTTCGCGTAAAAATCGAAGACGATCCAAAACACGTGCAAGCAAAGCAGCTGTCAACAACTAACTGAACATTCAAAATGGCCGAGCTTGTCGGCATAAGTGAGAGACATGAGTACCAACATAACGCCACAAAAAATTCGAAATTCGAATATACGTAACCAGCGAAAATTCAAAATTCGCGATACTTTTTGAACACACCTCGTATAATATTATTGACCTTTAAATTTTTTTATATAATATTAATGGGAAATAGTCCCTCCAGCTTAGGATATAATAAATTATACTATTGTACCAAGTGTAGGGATAGTCACAATAGTGGGAAGTGCCCAAAAAGAAATTTTTTAAAGAAAGAATAGAATAAACTGGAAAATATAGTAAAAAAGTTTTCCGCAATGGCCTTAAATAATAATAATTCAGTAAATATGGATGTTGATGGAACTGGAACAAGTGATTCCCACAACAGCCGGTTCTATCGCACCGGAATGCCCCGGGTTTTTTCATCCGGCCAAGGGCTGTTATTTCAGTGTAACCCTGTCCAATCTGGGGCAGGGCGAAGCACTGTTAACAACAACAACAACAACAGGCTCCAGCTTCAAAGATGAAATGGTCCAAATAATGTGACTGAGTACTCGGTCGAGAGCATTGATTCTAATATTCATTGTGAGGAGAGTTTGGAAGTCATCAAATCTCTACCTGAATTTAAGGGAAAAATCAATAATTATGTTAGCTGGCGCGAGGCCGCCAATAATTCAATGAGTCTCTACGCTAGGGGCAGTCAAAAATATTTCGCTGCCTTAACGATCCTGCGAAATAAAATAACACAAGACGCGAATGACATACTAACAAACCATGGCACTGTCCTAAACTTTGACGCCATTTTAAGTCGTCTGGACTTTGCCTATGCCGGTAAGAGGCCCTGCCATATAATAGAGCAGGAAATGAGCATTTTGAGACAGGGTTCTAGGACCTTGATAGAGTTCTACAATGAAGTAAATAAAAAATTTACTTTGTTAATCAATAAAACTATTATGACGAATGGCACAAACTCGGCCATTACTAAAGAACTAAACATTAAAAATAGGGACACAGCCCTTCGAACTTTTATAACTGATCTTAACCATCCTTTGGACCAGATTCTGTTCACATTAGCACCAAGGGATTTGCCAAATGCCCTTGTAAAGGCGCAGGATCTGTACTCGAATGAAATGCGAGCACAATTTGCTTTCCGCTTTTCTAAAAACAACCAAACAATAGCTTCACGAGGTCCTACACAGGGGAACCAAAGGACTTCGAACTTCCAAAACAATTTAAGGTATCCAACAAGGATATCACATACATATGGAGCAAACCTGAATCGTCCAGAACCAATGGACGTTGATCCATCGGTACAGGTATTGAACAGACCTGGCCTGATGCAATCAAACAACCCACAAATAAGGGCTAATAGGGGTAATTTCCAGGGTAATACCCAATCAAATGGTGTACCCGAAAGGACAAACGATAGTGCGGAATTCAGCACTCAACCCCAGCAAAAGGTGCAACGGGTTAATAATATCAACGAAACCCATTTTTTAGGCTAAACTGCGACTTGCCCTATATTGTTAAATCGGATAAAAAAACGGGGCAAATATTTCGGATATTGATAGATACGGGGGCAACAAGTTCATATATACGGGCGGGAATATATACTAACAAAAACATTTTAGCAATTAAGAAGAGGGTAAGGACCATTAATGGTTCGACCATCATACAAGACTTCCATAATGTCAATTTGCTTGTGGTTCAGGAACGATTTTATGAGATTGATAATTTAGAGATCGATCTCTTAATTGGAATGAATTTCTTAAATGGAATCGGAGCCAAAATTGATATCCCAAATCGAGTGTTGATATATGGGTATAGTCAAAAAGAAAAAATACACTTTCTTGAGGATTTAAATAAATTAAACCCCTTGGGACAAAATAGTCCTAAGGCGCCTGCCGATGATAATACCGGCCTATTAGAAGAAAAATTTAATGAAAGTGAAAATTTAAACCCCTTGGGATTCGGAAATCCTAATCCGCCGATGGTAATACCGGCAACGCATTTAATAAATTAAAAAACAAAAATTGTGAGAAAAATGTGAAACTCTTGGGACCAAATAATCCTAGGAAGCCAGCCGACGGAAATACCGGCAACAAAAATGTTAAAAGTCTATTGACAAATAGTTCGAAGGATAAAATACAAAAAAATTATAAGGGGGAAAAAGGAAATTTAATAATATTTTGGGAAAGATAACTCCTGAAAGCGCGGCTGAGGTAGATACAGAGAAAGGAAAAAATATAAAACAAAAACAACATAAAAGATTTTCTGGAAATGAAAACGTAATAAATAACTTAGTGGTCGAGGGGTCCAATCAGTTTTCGGGGATGTCCTTCGAATTAAGTGATGAAAAAAAGTTAATTGGAAACTTGCGGAGTAAAGCGAGTAATGAAATTTTGGCAGCACACAGTGCTGTGAATTGAGATTTACCTTTAAGCACAGATATTAGAGCGGAAATTCGAGTAACTGAGGATAGACCGATTTGGTCGAAGCAATATCCTTATCCAATGTCAGTCAATAATTTTGTTAACGAAGAAATTCAAAGTTTATTGCAAAAGGGAATAATAAGGGAAAGTAAAAGCCCATACAACTCTCCAGTATGGGTAGTTCCAAAGAAAGGGATAAATGAGGACGGAAGTCCGAAACTGAGATTAGTGATCGATTTCAAAAAAATTTATGAAAAGACTGCATCAGATAGGTACCCGATGCCAAACCCAGAAATTATACTTTCAAATGCACGATCGATTTGGAGTGTGGGTTTTAGCAAATACTAATGGAAGAAAATGATATAGAGAAAACGGCATTCTCGGTGAATAATGGGAAATATGAGTTTTTACGAATGCCGTTTGGACTGAAGAATGCACCGAGCATTTTCCAGCGAGCTATGGACAATGTTTTAAGGGAATATGTGGGAAAGTTTTGCCACGTTTATGTCGATGACGTTATAGTTTCTTCAAGGAATTTGGAGGATCACAAGAGGCATTTGGGTTTAATTATTGAAGTATTAAAGGGGGCGAACATGAAAATATCATCCGAGAAATCGAAATTTTACCAGGAGGAGGTGGAATTTTTGGGTTATGTTGTGGCCAAGGATATCATTAAAACGGACCCATAGAAGGTCGAAGTAATACAAAATTACCCAATACCAAAGACATTACGGCAATTGCGGGGTTTTCTGGGATTAACGGGGTATTATAGAAACTTTATACAAAATTATGCAATGGTGGCGAAGACACTAACTAAGCATTTGCAAGGGGAAAACGGGAGAGTTTCCCAATATTTATCAAAAAAACCATTATCAAACTTGACCAAGAAGGAATAGCTGCTTGTGAAAAATTGAAGAGTTTACTGTCGCAACAGCTGCAATTAAAGCAGCCTGATTACAATAAGAAATTTATTTTGACCACTGATGCGTCAAACGTAGCTTTGGGTGCTGTGTTATCACAGGAGGGTAAACCCATAATATTTATTTCAAAAACATTGAATTCTACAGAATTGAATTATGCCACTAACGAGAAAGAATTGCTTGCTATAGTGTGGGCTTTGAAAACTTTGCGTAACTATCTTTATGGAGTGAATGATCTGGAAATTCATACTGATCATCAACCGCTGTCATTTGCAATTTCCGAAAGGAATCCGAACATCAAAATTAAGAGATGGAGGGCGTTTATTGAGGAAATTAGCCAAAAATTATTTATAAGCCGGGGGCTACAAATGTCGTTGCGGACGCATTATCAAGACAGGTTTTGAATAATTTATCTTCTTCGGAGGAATCAAGTAATTTGGGTGATTCATTGATGTGTACTTAACATTCCGCGGAAAGTAGTGATGAGTGTCAAATTCATGAAACAAAAAATACAGTAAACCATTTTAAACAACAAATTTTAATTGATAAAGGGGCAGGGATTACAACGTTAGAAACCATTTTGCCATTTAATAATAAACGTTTTTTGATCGAATACGACTTGCCGGTAAATATACCTTCAGTTTTATCTGAATATTTAAATCCAAAAATAGTAACAGGAATATCTTGCACACCTGAAGTGCTTTATGACATTAAGCATGTTTTAAGGGAAACATACCCTACAACGAAATTTCTTTATTCGAAATCATTTCCGAATGATATAGCCAATAGAGAGGATCAGGGAACGATTATCGAGCAAACTCATAATAGGGCTCATAGGAATTATAGGGAAAATTTGGCTCTAATTAGGCAACAGTATTATTGGCCATTAATGATAAAACAATTCAAACAATATGCAAAAAATTTTACCATATGTTATAGTAATAAATATGAAAGGC
This sequence comes from Merzomyia westermanni, assembly GCA_949987695.1. NCBI lineage: Eukaryota > Metazoa > Arthropoda > Insecta > Diptera > Tephritidae > Merzomyia > Merzomyia westermanni. Next base: position 137,430,433 of record OX465292.1, read on the forward strand.
ATCCAAGATTGATACCAATAGGTGAAGCACCTATACCAGAAAAAGAAGGAGAACAACTCCATATTGACATTTTTTTCGCACAAAAATTTAAATTTATTTCGTGTATAGATTCTTACTCTAAATATCTGGTTTTCAAATATATTGAAGATAAGATCAATTTAGAGGATAAGGTTTTTGAGCTTCTACAACCATTTCCGGATGTTGGGAGTATAGTTTTAGATAATGAACCAGGCTGGAGTACGATACAATTTAAATCTCTAATGGAAAGGTTAAATATACAAATTTATTTTTGCACACCACGCCACAGCACTAGCAATGGACAAATAGAAAGAGTCCATTCCACACTCATAGAAATCTCTAGATGTTTAAAACAAGAGTACACCTTAATGAGTGATTTCGAATCGATTATGAGGGCAGTACAGCTGTATAATAAAACAATACACTCAGTAACAGGTAAACAACCTTATAATATTTTATTCAACAAGGAAACTCATGCTAATATAAAGGATAAATTGAAATCAGCGCAGGAGAATATGTTAAAGCATCATAATAAGAAAGGACTTCAAAAGAGTTATCACAGAGGGAAGGTTATATATGAAAAAGTATACGGGGAAAGAAATAAATTAAGACCAAGGTATAAGAAGCAGGTAGTAATAGAAGATCTAGGTAACAAAGTTAAAATACAAAATAGAAACAGAATTATTCATAAGGATAATATTAAGGTTTAATTTTATTTTATAGGAACAATGGGATTTACGCAAATTTTATTGATAATATTATATACCAACATTATAACGTCAGATATAATTGATTATACAAGGAAAAATTATGTACTGGTAGAGGAGGAAAATGCAGGAGTTTTTGAAAGTTATGGATCAATATACCATTTGACAAACTTGTCATTGTTTGAAAATATTGTAAAAAAACTATGAAACCGATGAATAAATAATGTTACTTGATGACTCAACTATGGATTTTGAGATACAAATGATAAAAACATTACTAACAAAATTAAAGATTAATAATAGATCAAAAAGGGGAATCAATGAACTTGGAACGGTTTGGAAGTGGATTACAGGCACACCTGACCACGATGATTTTATGAAAATAACAAATAAAGTTAATGATTTAATAGAGAACAATAATAAGTAGTTTACAACAAATTCACAAATGTTTAAGACCATTGCGGAATTAACTCAAATTTTGAAACAATTACAGGGTAGCTCAAATGAAAAAACCGTTTTAAGACAAAGAATCAAACTAATAATTACTGAGCTTCAAAATACAGTAGAAACGATTACATCAGAGCCGCCCAAAATAATGCGCAATTTATTTACCAACGCATACAATCACACATTTGATATCTGCTAGCGTATGATTGTGTGCGCGCGTTTGCTTACTACACTGAGTGAAATCGTGCTATTTGTTTATTTTGTTATTAAAAATTTAGAAAAAAATAAAAAATTATGGTTTTTGATTAAAAAAGGAATTAAGAACAACAATAATAACAATAATAACAACAAAAACAGCAAATACGTTTGTTAATTTTTTTTAACTTTCCATGATTTTTTCCATATCGACTTCAAGATCGTAAGTTTTGATTCTCATTAAGTCCTCTATATGCTTATTCGAAACTGAATTCCTGTATTTCGAGTGAAGATATTTAAGCGAACAAAACGCAGCTTCGCAATTATAAGTCGATCCAAACATTGAGTATAACTTGTATACTTCATTTTTAATTTTTGGATACGACTGAATTAATTTTCCTCCAAAATTCCTTACCCGCGCCTAGAGGTAAGTTAGAATCATTTCGCATTCCAAGTATTTCTTCATGAAAATTATCATCTTGTTCTTCGATAATGCAATTTATAGGATCATTATGGAGAGAAATGAGTTGCTGAATTTTATTGAAATCTTGAAACCTTGTATTAAAATTTGGTAAAATCGATTCTAACACTACTACATATTCAGGTAGTTTCTTTTGATTTTGATAATCCATTATTATCTCACAGGTTCTTAGTAAGGTTAGCATATTTTCATTTTTTAATTGCTCTATTATTATTTTAATTTTCCTTTCAAATTGGCGAACATATGCAATTAAGTCAAAAATATTCTTATTTTTGCCTTGCAAATGGAGATTTAACTCATTAACAATTGTCGTTACATCGCAAAGAAATGCTAAATCTGATAAAAAATCTTTATCCCCCATTTTATTCCCCAATTCTAATAACTCAGGGTTATTGCCGTCCTGAAGAAAAATCTTGACTTCATCCTTTAAATTTAGGAGTCTTTCTATGCATTTTCCACGACTTAGCCATCGAACCTCTGTGTACATTAGCAAATCGCCATAACCTGCAGACAATTCTTCCAACAATTTTTTAAATTTTCTATGACGAAGGGCTTGGTGTCCCCCTCTAATTGTATTTATAATATTGACAGCCGTCTCCATTGCATTTACCATATTTAATTGTTTTGCAAACAGAGCCTGCTGATGTATAATGCAGTGAAATGTGGCAACATTAATATTCTTTTTTCGAAGAAATCCTACTAGACCAATATTTTGCCCAACCATGACTCCCGCACCATCAGTGCAGACTGAACTCAGCTTTAACAGCATCGAAAATAAGTTTTCCAGTTACATTACCATGAAAGGGAACAAGAGAAAGCATTTCTTCAAATATTTCTAAATTTTCGTTTACCGATCTGACGCAAATAATTAGTTGACTTATGTTTTTAATGTCCGTTGTTTCATCTAAAGAAATAGAAAAATAAATGCAATTTTGGAGTCTTTCTCGGGTACAGGCAAATATGTACGAACTTATTTTTTCAGTTCGCCGAGTTATGGTTTGGCGAGATAATGGAGTGGCCTCTAAAATTTTACAGACCTCCTTCCCAGTTTCGCCAAAACAGCTAAAAAATTCAATGCCCATATCTTTAAAGAAGACCCCATCATCAAATGGACGCCCTTTTTTTGCTAAATACATAGCTGCAATGTAAGAAGCTTTTTTTAATTGAACCGTTTTATTATAATGATCATCATCAACAACAGCAACATTATCAACAACGGAAACATCATCAAAATAAAATTTTAAGTAAAACAGGGCTTTTAATTCATACAGAATACGTGTCCGTTCGTCACCTGAAATAAGGTGAAATCGAGTGTGACAATTCATATAATGTCTTTCTAAATTAAATTTCAGTTTTGTTTGCATTATTTTATAGCAAATAACGCATTGCGCTTCGCCATCTCTATTTTCAAGGAAAAAGAAATTGTACAGCCATTCTTTATTGAACATTTCGAATGTTTTTTTGGAAGTGTATATCAAAAAATAATATTGCTATGTATGTGCGCACGTTCTTCTTTGCTCAACTGCTGAATAGCAAAAGCATTGCTTCGCATGTGCCGAAGTCAGAAATCTAAGCTTAGTCGTTTTTGACGATCTTTTTTTTGACGCTGGCAGAATTAGCGTCATAGCGTACATGTTTCGACTGCATTTGCTTGCCTATACTCCGAGTATAGGCATGAAAAACTGCGCATTATTTTGGGCGGCTCTGGATTACATTGTCAAAAGTAGGAATATTAAATCCATTAATTTTAGACATGGAAGAAATATCAGAAATAATAAGTGAGGAAAGAATTAACGTAACAATATCAGATCTTATGGATGTATCAGAATTTAAAATTGCACAAAAAAATAATTTGATAGTTATTTACATTAAGTATCCAAAAGTAAAAAACATATGTAAATTGTTTTCGGCAATAGCCATAGCACAAAACGATGGAAAATTGTTAATTGAAAACGAAGTTATAAAGTGGGAAAATAAATTTCATTCTGTGAACTTTTGTAAAAAGGAATTGAATAATACATTTTGTATGATAAAAGAAAATAATACATGTTTGTCTGATATGTTAAACAATAATCATGCCAATTGTACTAAAATAAATGAAAAAAACGAATTAATAAAAATTGTAAAAGATGGAGCAATAATAGTATCTGGAAAACATAAGGTTGACGGTCACACTATAGATGGAATTTACTTGGTAACCTTTCAAGATAATGTAACAATTGATAATAAAAAATATGAAAATCCAACAGGAAGAATATTAACCCATTTAAAAGAAGGAAAATTTAAACCATTTTTTGTAAAAGAATACATTGAAACAAAGAATGTTGATTTGAGCTTGGACAATTTCAATTTACTTACCCCAATGAAACAGGAAATAAAGAGAAATCCCATTTGGTGGGCAATTACGGTTTTAATGTTGATAACAATAATGTCATATTTTGTTTACAAATTGATTATATACATTGATTTTCAAATTCAATTAAAAAATTCAAGAGAAAAAGAAGAAATTTTATTGAGGTTGTCAAATCAAGTAAATACCCTTACAGCAATGTATTCGAAGACAGGACGCTTCGACCTAGAGGTGGGGGAGTTAACGCCACCATTCACCCATAGCACTTACCCGCCAAGTAGGCACATGAGTCAAATATGCTTTTGCCACTCCGGCAATTAGTGACCACACATTTCTAAACAGGAAGAGTTAAAGTAAATAATAACTGAAATATTATAAGCCCCACATTGCTAACCTAAACAGAAACATTTAATGTAAATAATATCTCAAATATCATAAGCACGTCTTTACTTAGAACTTAAGCACAAAACAATTGTATGTAGTGGTAAGTAAATAAGTTATAAATAGAGAATATGAATAAAGTTGAATCAGATTTTATTAAACCACCAGTCAAAGCGGTCTTTTTTAAAAAGCCCTAGCGACTCGTGCGAAAGTTAAGTTACATGCGTTCCTATGCGGTTAAGTATGCACAATTGTAAACAGACGTTAAGTGCCAAATGCCTTTTACCTAATATTAGATAAATACACGCCTCTATATTAGATACTAATTACAGATCTCTAATAAAAAAATTAAGTTTTTCCGGATTGCTGTAAGCTGTGAAAACACGTGGTTATTTTATTTTTATTTATTTTCTTTTATTTATTAAGCCTATGGTTTACAAACCTTACAGACTAAGGTTTTAAATATATTAAAAATAGTACAAACAAAGTTTTTCTTTAAATACATTGAGATTTACAAATATATCTAAATTTATTTCTCTACATAACAAATTAAATTCCGCTACTTGGTTCATTTTGAGCATACCTGGTTTTGCAGAGGTCAATAGCAAATAAATAATGATGTCGCAAGTTTCTAGCTGGAACATTGAGTTTAACACAATGCAATAAGAACAGGCAATCAATAGTCCCATTAAGGACTACACCAGAAATCAATCGCCTATTGGCAAAACTAAGCAGACTGATCAGTCTACAACGCGGAACATAAGACGGAATAGGCATGATAAACCTAATACTGGATAATGCAAATTTCAAAAACTTATTCTAAGTCTATTGGAATGCACTACATAGAACGGACTCCAGATTATAGAAGCATATACCAATTTGGACCTTACAAATGTACTAAACAGGAATTTTTTACTATAAGGATCCTTAAATTCTGAACTATTTCGTCTAATGAAAGCTAGAGAGGAATATACTTTAGGTATGATGTAACTCAGGTGAAATTCGAAGCAAAAACTACCCCAAGGTCTCCGATTTTACAACGGGAACTGAGGACAGATCCAGAAATAGAGTGGCAATCTAATTTTGTTGTAGGTGACCGAGCAGCATTTTTCGATATTAATCATTAGCATATTTCGATCACACCATTCCTGGAATTTGTTAACCTCATTTTGCATTATTTCAATATCAGAGCAGCTTGTTATTTTTTTTAAAAATGTAAAATTATCGGCATAAAGTAGATGCTCACACAAAGTAAAACATTCTGAGCAATCATTGATGAAAATAACAAAAAATAGAGACCCAAGGATACTACCTTGAGGAACCCCAGAGGTAGCTCTATATGAAAATGATTTTACGCCATCAACAACAACATAGTTAATTCTATCGATTAGATATGGTCTAACCCATGACAAGAAAGTAGAATGAAAACCAAATTTTTCAAGTTTTTTAATTAATAGGTCGTGAGACACTCTATCAAATGCTTTAGACAAATCAGTATAGATTGTGTCTACCTTAAGCCATCCACAAAGGCTGAAATGCAAAAATTTGAGAAAACAGTCAGATTGGTGACCGTAGATCTGCCCGGTATAAAACCATGTTGAGTATACGAAATATAGGGTTTGATTGCAAATGATATTTTGGAGCTCATAATTTTTTCAAATAATTTAGTAATATTAGTAATTTTAGAGATAGGACGATAGTTTGAATCCAGATTCTTACTCCCACTTTTAAAAACTGGAGTAACAGAGGTCTCTTTCCATTCATCCAAAAAATAACTTGACCTAAGAGACAAATTAGACAACAAAAGTAGCGGATACACTATAGATGACTTGCATTGTTTGAGAAAAAAAGCAGAAACATTGTGGGCATCTAATTGCTTGGAGCAATTTAGGTCATTTATAGCTACGAAAATGTCTTCCTCAGTCAAAACTAGGGAGCCAAAATCAAGCGAAGACGCTAATTGCCCAACACTAAACGTATCCCTCTGAACAACATTGTCAACAAAATTAGATTTAAAGAATTCAGCATCAAGATTTGCCCTTTTATTAGCGGTGCTTGCACTCATACCATTGTAAGATACTATGGACGGAGTAGCTGACGAGGAACGTTTTGAATTTACAAAACTCCAAAAAGCCTTGGGATTAGATTTAATATTCATTTCAAACCCGAGTAAATAATTTTTGTAAAGAAATTTATTTAGACAGTTAAACTCAGTCAAATATTTCTCATACATTACTTTGTGCTGCAAATTACCAGAACATTTAAAAAGCCTTGAAATTTGTTACGAAGATTCTTTAATTTCAGTTAGAGGCCGATCTGCAAATAAGGTTGGCCAATTCTCACTTAATATAAGATTATTAACAAGATCAAAACTACACCGCGAGTAATTGAATTTAAGCATTGCGTCAGTGCAAAGATTTGGATATTTATAAAACTCAAGTTCCAAGATACGTGGAATGTGGTGTTTATCAGTTACAGATAAAGGAACCACGGACTTATATAATAGAAATTTTAAATCAGGACTAATGAAAATAAGATCTAAGATCCTGCTCAACTCATTCAGAAAGCTATTAGTTAATTAGCATTAATTGTATACTAAATAACCCATCAGTTACGCATATTTCACTACAACTATTCACATTACTTGGAATAAGCAGATCTTCATCAGCAATGGTAGACCACGCAATTTTATTTAAATTAAAATCACCCAAAACACAAAGTTGCGCATTATCATTCGGGAGATTTAAATTTAAAATATTATCAATATGTTCAAAATACAAATTATCAGAGCTATTAGGAGGAATATAAGAAACACAAATGAAAAGCAAATCATCACCACTCGAAATTGACACACATAATTGTTCAAGCAGGAATCATTACTTAAAGTTACTTCAGCAGCACATAGGATAGACCTTACTGCTATGACAACACCACCCCCACGCGTAGTATTCGTTGCCACACCATCTCTGTCTCTTCGAAAAACAGAAAAAAAACTCCTATTAAATAACTCCTCACTGCAGAAATCAGCATTAAGCCATGTCTCTACCAACACGATGACGTCGTAATCATATTGGGATGTAGCAGCATAAATAGAATTGGCTTTTGTTCTCATACCAGACATATTTTGATAAAAAATATTGAGGTTTTGATTAAGATGCATATTACGAATTCACTTATTATGGCTAACTTGTAGGGTCTCTATTGTATCTATGCTTCCTGCATATTCTGATCTCGCTTTCGAAAAAACCGAAACGGTCTAACAGAAACATTTGTTGGCCACAGAGAAGCATCAAAAACCTTACTATAGTCAGTAGATAAAACGCGTAATTTGAAAGAAACTCTTACAAGAAGTTAAAATCAGCATCTCTTTTGGTTAATTAAAGCACGCAATTCTTGATGGAACGATGTTTGTATATTGAGAAACATATTAAATAATGTTCTCCTTTTAGAGGCAGCGGCAGCAGCAAGTGTTGGAGAGATAACACCATTAGAGTTAGCAGCATCATTATTTATAGTCACACAAGCAGAACTATTATCATTATTATTAACACCCCCAAGTAGAGTGGGTAGCGTATTTGCCTCAACAGAATGCTCAGGTACACCACTAGCAGTCACACAGTTAATGATATCATTAGCACCCTCAGGTAGAGTAGACAGTGTGTTTCTCTCAACAAGTTACCTAATAAAAAATTACATTTCATAACGTGTCTTGGGTATTTCATTATAACAAACACACGAGCTTGTTACATGGTGTCAGAAGAAGAGAAAACAACAAATAATTATGCAAAGTTTTACAACCGGAGCGGAAATATCAAAATGAGTGAACGCACACCATCGGAATTGGATTGTTCAAGTTTGGCCACTGAGTGGCTTGATAAAAAATTGGAGCTTAAACTGTTGGATGGCAGAGAAGAAGATATTACACGTGTTATTGCAACATCCCAAACGAATGGAGCAGCCAACACTAACAAGGGCATATTGGATAACAAAAAGGGATTGCTTAGTCAAGTCAGCATGAACGCCACATCGGACCAAACTGTTACAGCTATCAATAGGTTTTTCTACAAATGCATAGACGCGTGGACACCAACCCAAGTTAGAGAACGAAAGACGAGGGGAATAACATGTCGCAATTGTTTAAGGAAGGAACATTTTATGAGGATGTGCGCAAGCCAAAGAAGGCAACATCATCAAAGAGCTAGGAAATCAACGACAACAACAACAAGTAAGTATGTCTAAGTTCGGGTAGAACCAAACATTAAATACCCAGAGGTGTAAAGACGGTCGTTGTAAATTGCTATATTGTTGTGGAGTTATGACCTGTAGAGGTTTTAAACTTTTTCTACTACCATATGTGAAATCTTATAAATAACAAGTAAGGAAGTCTAAGTTCGGGTGGAACCGAACATTATTTATTTATTTTAATTTATTTTATTTTATTTAGGTTGAATCTGCAAACCTAAACTCATAACTACATAATAGTTGTATATAACTCTTATTTTATTACAAATGTAATAGACTTAAGATCAGATCACTTTTTCAAACGGCACTTTGAGTAAATATTTTCAAGCGAACGGTCACGTTTTATTTCTCTGCGCGAAAAAGTGCTGGAAATGTTATGGGTCCAGATATCGTTCTGGCTATTTGATAATTCGGTTTAAATTAAAAGTAAAGTAAAAGTGTTTAGTAATTGATTTTTATTTATTTAACGTGAAATTCGCAATGTCTAATTCGATCGCGAATGTAGAAAAGTTGAATGTCGAAAATTATGCCACATGGTGCATCCAGGTTAAAAGTCTACTCATCACATTGGATTTATGGAGTACAGTCGTCGATGTCTGTCCAGAAGCTGAAGCTGAAAAAGCAGTTTGGCTTAGCTGCGACAGAAAGGCCCTAGCTACCATTACTTTGACAGTGAAGCCAAGTGAGCTTGTGCACATAAAGAATTCCACAACAGCAAAAAGTGCGTGGTATACATTGTACTCTCTGTACAAGGCTGATACAGCTTGTAGCAAAGTCAACCTTTTCAAAAAGCTGGTGCGTTTTAAATTTGCAAGTGGCGAAAAGTTTTAAGTTCGTCTAAATGAATTTAGTTCAACTATAGACGAATTAAAAGAAATTGGTATGACAGTGAACAGTGATTTTTTGTATGTTTTATTACTGTGTTCATTACCGGACGAAATGGAAAATTTCGTGGTAGCGACTGAGAGTAGGGATATTTTGCCAAGTTTCGAGCAACTTATATCAAAAATTTTAGAGGAAGAAAGAAGGCAAGGCATACGGCAACAAAGCGGAGAAAACGTTTTTTCTGTAAGTGACAAGCAGCGAAAGTTCAGAGTCGGCAGCAGCAATTGCGTGGGCGCCGGCGTAGCTTTAAGTGATAGCGACAGCATCAACATGATTCGAAAAGTGGTAAATGTGCGGCGTAATAAGAATTACAATAGATCAAAAACCATTAAATGCTATCTATGTGGGAGGAGAGGTCATATACGCTCTTAGTGAACACAAGCAAGCAACAACGATGCATCAGGTGACAAAGCGTGGTCATTATTCCACGGAGAAGCAGAGTTAAGCAATAAATGGATTATTGACAGAGTTAAGCAATAAATGGATTATTCTCACATGTGTAGAAATGCTAATAACTTCAGCCCTCTTACTCGCCAAAAGCATAAGATTGTATTAGCGTCAGGTGGAAGTATTTATGCACATGGAAAGGGCACAGTAATATTGAGAACAAAGTACGTTCCAGGTCTTCACTCAAACTTCTTTTCCATAGGCAAAGCTATTGAGAGTGGGAATATATTTACATTTTCTGGAAAAAATGCGTTAATGACAAATAACAATAATGAGACAGTTTTGACAGCTTCGTTGACGAATGGTATTTACTTCGCAACCTTAATTGTGTGTAAAGAAGTCGAAAGCATAAATGGTGCAATTAGTGATGATGCTAGCGCTTGGCATAGACGGTTCGGTCATTTAAATGCACGGGATTTACAAAAGTTATCAAGTAAGAAAATGGTAAACGGATTAAGTGTGCAAATACCGCAGTCCTTTGATTGTTTCACATGTGCGGTGTGTAAAATACATAATAAGGCATACCCGCAATATGGCAGCGTTTCAAGTAAAGACATTTTAGAGCTCGTGCATACGGATATATGTGGACCGGTTGGGTCTAATTCCATCGGTGGTGGGTCTTACTTTATAACATTTATCGATGATTACACACGGTGTGTGACGGTGTACTTCTTAAAGAAGAAAAGCGAAGCGTTTGAAAAAAGCAAATTTTTTGCTGCGAACGCGGAGAAGCAGACAGGCCGCAAAATAAAAATGATAAGGAGTGATAATGGAAGAGAACTTGTTAATTCTCAGTTCCATAAATATTTTGACGAGAGAGGTATATATTCGGCACCAGACCACAGTAGCGTATACCCCACAGCAGAACGGTGTGGCTGAAAGGGCGAATAGGACCCTGGTAGAAATGGCACGTTATATGATAAATGCGTCGGGTATGCCACAAGAGTTATGGGCAGAAGCAATTAGTACAGCAGTTTATATTCGTAATCCGTCACCTACAAAAGTGTTGTGTGATGTTACACCATATCAAAGATGGCATGGACGAAAGCCGTCGGTATCGCACCTACATACATTTGGTTGCGGCGCGGTAGTTTTGACCGAAACCTTGCGGAAGTAAATTTTTACCTAAAGGCAAAAAACTTAAATTTGTCGGATATCAAGATGCTACGAAAGGGTATATATTAATTGATATGAGTAATAAGCAAATTACAATCGGTCGCGATGTTCTTTTCTTTGAGGACTCGTTTGAAAAATGTAAAGATGATGACGATATCAGTGAGGAATCATTTTATATTGATTTCAGCGCACACCCTAACAATATTGAAAGGCGTACAAATACAATTTCAGCGGAAGGTAACGCCACAGTGAGTGTGCAAGATAATGCAAACGAAAACGAGGTTCACTATCCTAGTGACAATTCAAGTGAAGAAGAAGAAGAACCAATTGTTTACGGAAGCAAGAGAGGGCGACCTAGAATTATGCGGGCAGGTAGTGTGGGGAGGCCAAAAAAGGTGTATTGTACTGAGGCTGACCATGAAATGTTGAACTATATAATCGAAAATCCTAATTTGGTGGCAGAGGTTTTCAGTTCAAGCGATGCAAATCATTGGAGAACAGCAATGTGTGTAGAATATGAAACATTGTTGCGAAATGGCACTTGGGAGTTGGTGGAAAAGCCAAGCAACAGAAATGTGATTGGGTGTAAATGGCTTTTCGCTTTAAAGCGAATGGCAAATGGTTCCATAGAAAAATACAAAGCGAGACTAGCTGCATTAGGGTGCTCGCAAAAGTATAATGTGGATTATTGTTAAACTTTTGCTCCGGTAGCACGCCACAAAACATAGATTGTTGGTCAATCATGTGGACATAGTATCAGCGTACTTAAATGGTGAATTAAGCGACGATGTATACGAGGTGTGTTCAAAACGTATCGCGAATTTTGAATTTTCGCTGGTTACGTATATTCGAATTTCGAATTTTTTGTGGCGTTATGTTGGTACTCATGTCTCTCACTTATGCCGACAAGCTCGGCCATTTTGAATGTTCAGTTAATTGTTGACAGCTGCTTTGCTTGCACGTGTTTTGGATCGTCTTCGATTTTTACCTATTCAAAAAAATGGATCAAAGAACCTGTATCAAATTTTGTGTGAAAAACGAAATTAAGTGCGCGGATGCATTCCGAATGTTGACTGTGGCATACGGAGAAGCTACCTTGGACCGAGGCAACGTTTATCGGTGGTACAAAATGTTCTCAGAAGGCCGAGAAGATGTGCAAAGAAGAACAAAAATTGGCTTTTGCACCACGATAACGCCCCTGCTCACACATCGTTGCTTGTGCGCGACTTTTTGGCCAAAAACAACACACTAATGATGCCGCAGCCACCGTATTCCCCAGATCTGGCCCCCTGTGACTTTTTCTTGTTCCCTAAACTAAAGAGGCCCATGAAGGGACGACGTTACGCTTCTCTTGACGAGATAAAGACGGCATCGAAGGAGGAGCTGAACAAGATACAAAAAAATTATTTTTTGAAGTGCTTCGAAGATTGGAAAAACCGTTGGCACAAGTGTATAATATCTCATGGGGATTACTTTGAAGGGGACAAAATAGATATTCATGAATAAATAAATAATTTTTGAAAAAACACAAAATTCGCGATACTTTTTGAACACACCTCGTACATACGGCAGCCACCTATGTTCGACGACGCGAAAAATCCTTAAAAGGTGTGTAAATTGAAGAAGGCTTTGTATGGCCTTAAACAAGCTGGTCGTGAACGGAACCACAAGATAACCGAAATTTTATTGAAAATAAATTTTGTAAGGTGCAAGTCGGACACAACTGTTTATATTCGTGTTGATGGTGACAAAATTAGGATTATTGGTTTATACGTTGATGACATGTTGTTGGCATGTACCCGCAAAAATGAGATGACAAATATAATTTCATGTTTAAACAAATTTATTGAGGCAGTCGATCGCGGGCCTATATCTTTCTATTTGGGCATGGAAATCAAACGAGTTGGCGATAGAGGTGAAATCACTCTTCAAAGGCGGTACACAAATCAGATTCATCGAAAATGAGGCATGGAAAATTGCAAACCAGCGGCGACTTCATGGGCTCCTGGTACAATCTTAGAAAAGTGCGATAAACAATGTAACGATTTAATATCAAAACAGTATCAAAGTTTGATTGGCGCTCTGATGTACTTGGCGGTGATATCAAGGCCTGATATAGCTTACGTGGTATCCAAGTTGTCGCAACTTAACGCACATCCACATAATGAACATATGAATGTTGCTAAACACGTACTAAGATATCTGACGAAGAATCCTGATGGTAAAATAAAATTTTCTGCTAATTTTGAAGAAAATTTATGTTTTACAGATTCAGATTGGGGTAGCGATTGTTGTGACCGGAAGTCGTATAGCGGCTTTGTTGTTTTGATCGCTGGTGGGCCAGTAGCCTGGGAATCTCGAAAGCAACCTGTCGTTGCACTAAGCACAATGGAAGCCGAATATGTGGCATTGTGTCAGGGGACTAAAGAACTAGTTTTCCAAAGAAGTTTTCTAAACGAAATGGGGTTCAACGAGTACATAAAGAATCCTACCCCCATTCTCTGCGATAATCAAAGTGCGCTATTTATGGTGCAAAATCCTATGGTTCAGAAGAGGAGCAAGCACATCGACATACGGTACCATTACATACGTGAAAAGTTGGAAGAACAAGAAATCGTGGTGCAGCATGTTTCGACAAATGAAAATGCAGCAGATATTCTCACTAAAGCTTTGGGAAAGCAAAAGCATTTTGATATTTCTAAATTAATTAAAATACAACTGTAACATGTACATGCATTTGAATTGTTATTTTTGATAATTACGAGTTTGGTTTAAGGGAGCGATTGTTGAAATCTAAATACAACTCTGCAAACCTAAACTCATAACTATATAATAGTTGTATATAACTCTTATATACTTACAAATGTAATAGACTTAAAATCAGATCACTTTTTCAAACGGCACTCTGAATAAATATTTTCAAGCGAACGGTCACGTTTTATTTCTCTGCGCGAAAGACTGCTACAATTTATTTTAATTTAATTTGAGTCTACAGTACAGAATACCTTACAGACTAGAACAATATAATATATTATAATTCCCAAAATAGGAGGAAGTAAAAATATGAAGCAGTAAAAATAGTAGTAGATTAAAATATACAAAATTTCTCAATGACAAATGGAATTAAGAATTCTTACAAAATCTGATTTCGATAGTGCAAAATCAATATTATTTGAAGAAGAAAACAAAGTGTTAAATTCTCTCAAAGCACGAGCAATAGGAGCATTGCTAGCATATTTTGTTTTAAAGTTTTCCCCATAAAAAGGGAAAAATTTACGAAGATTTCTCTGAGGTATATTAAAACTAATCCGTTCTAGTAAGATAGGACAATCAATGATGCCATTAATAACATTGAATGCAAAGGAAAGCGATAGAACTGTCCTACGTTTTTCCAGTGAATCCAAAGCATACGTAGGGAATCGTAAGGTGGAGCAGGCTCCTCAAACCGTAAGAGACGTAATGCATATTTTAGAAATAATTTTTGACCACGCTCAATTCTACTAATTGAGAGCTGATAATATGGCCTCCAAATGAAAACAGCATGCTCGAGGTGTGATCGAACAAGAGAGGTAAAAAGTTGTTTAAATGTATAAGGATCCGAAAACTCAGAAGAGTTTCGACGAATAAAGCCTAGAGCCGAATACGATTTTGAAAGTATTAAGTTTATGTGACTATTAAATGTCAGCTTGACGTCAAATACCACACCCAAGTCGTTAAACTCTGTTACATATTGAAGCACATCATTAGCAATCCTATACGATGTAGTGAGGGTGGTTTGACGCCTACAGTATGTCAAATGAAAACATTTCTTTATATTTAAGGAGAGCCGTGACTTCTCACACCACCTATAAAGATTATCCAAATCGCACTGTAACTGAAATGTGTCTGATGTGTCCCGAATATTCGAGAAAATCTTTAAATCATCGGCATAGAGTAAAAACTATGAATGCGAAAAGCATTTACTAATATCATTAATAAAAATTATAAAAAGAAGCGGTCCTAGAATGCTACCTTGAGGAACACCTGAGGTGGCCATAAAAGGGTCCGAAAGTACACCATCAATGGTGACTACACACCGTCTACCAGTTAAATATGATTTAAGCCAGACTAAAAACGAAGAATAGAATCCTAAGCATGCAAACTTATGCACTAGAATCGTGTGAGGCACTTTATCAAACACCTTTGAAAAGTCCTTGTAGATACAGGTAACTTGGAGTCCTGACGAAAAAGAAGAGATACAGAATTCGGTGAAGACTGCCAGGTTAGAGGTTGTAGAACGACACCGTACAAATCCATGTTGATTGGCACTGATCAAAGCCTTAACGGTAAAATATATTTTTTCTTTAACAATATATTCAAATAACTTAGACATGTTCGATAGCTTCGATATCGGCCTATAGTTTCGAACATCACTTTTTCTCCCACTTTTGAAAAGAGGTGTGATAGTAGTTAATTTCCAATCACTCAGGAACGTGCCCGAAGAAAGGGATTTATTAAATATAATCTCGAGTGGCCTAACCAACGCCGGACAATTTTTGAGAAAAATAGTTGAAAGCCCATGACAATCGGTCTGCGAAGAAGACTTCAGATAAGCTAACCCCTCCATAATATCTTTAGAGGTAATTTGGAGCATACCAAAATTAAGAACAGAAGGAATATCAGCAGAGAAATCAGGAGATTCATCAACATCAGAGACAAAGTTTGCCTTAAAAAAGTCTGCAAAAAGGTTTTCTGCCTCACCTGGAGTATTAGCGAATTTATTTTCGTACTCAACTGAGGCGGGTACGCTTGAGGACGCTTTTTTAGACTTTGCAATGATTGTAACATCGCTTCCTTTTTAAAGGTATATTATTGAGACAAAATTCATTCATTATTTGGTTAAATTTTGAAAAACAGTTGTGAGTGTCCAAGTTGGAAAATAATTCGGTCCAATTAAATTTCGAAAAAGAATTGTTCAAACTTGGATAGTCACAAGAAGTGAAATTGAAAGCAATCGAACCGATATGAGTTAAAGTCAAGAATTAATAAAAAAGTATCGGCATGATGCAAACCTTCATCAGATATTGGAGAGATACATTTCGATACAACAGAGTTAACATTCTCTGTGACAAAGATAAGATCTAAGAGACTATCAAATTGATTGAAAATTCCATTAACTTGTTTAAGATTTACACTTAACATACTACCAATGAAGTAGGATTCATGGTGAGTAATAATATTGTTAGCTGTGAGGCTTGAACTTGCAGTATCACTTCACCAGCTATCGTTGCTGAAATTATAATCACCCAAGACCCATAAGGGATTGTCACGCAAATTATCGACGACTAGAGGGGTCACTTGAGGGGGGATATAAATCAGCATTACTGTCTGGTGGTATATACGAATCCATCAGATACAAGCTACAGTTTCTATCACGTCCATTAATGCATACGCACAATTGATCAAGAAAAGAGTCATTATTCGCGAGTTCAACTGAATATGCGCGGTAAATTATTTTCACCGCTATAAGAACTCCGCCACCTCTTAAGCAACTAGTTTTGACAGGATCACGGTCTTTACGAAATACATCATATAATTGCGTATCAAAAACTTTACTGTTATAGAAATCCGAGTTAAGCCATGTTTCAACTATGACAATAATATCGAACGCCTCTTCCATGCTAAACTGATAAATAATATTTGACTTGAGTTGATTTGGTTTTGTGTTTTTCCGACAGGGTGGATACTGGATTTATATTGGAACGAATTTTCGTCATCCCTTGTCAATTTTGGTTTTGTAATAAACCGGTTTCGGCGATCCGCCGAACGAAATCAATCACTGAAGATGGCGGATCACCGAAACCGGTTTGTTACAAAACCAAAATTGACAAGGGATGACGACAATTCGTTCCAATATAAATCCAATATATGACTTGGTACGTAAACCGGAGATATTATGATAATATATGCTGGAGGCATTATCACAATTAAGAGAAATGCTACTATTCAATATTACATTTCTTGGTGTTGAGTGGCTTGCTTCCGAAAAGAAATAAACGGCTTCAATTTAACATTAGTTGGCCAAAGAGATGGTTGTAGGACGCTTTGGTAGTTCGATGTGGGTATACTAAGTTTAAAATTCACACGCTTGAGTTTGTCTACTGGGTCGCCTTTTTTATTCAGCGAAAAACAATGCATCGATTTTGAATCGATGTTAGCATGCTTCGATACATAGCTTATTATATCTTCGGCTTTCACAGTAGGCGCGAATGAAGACAAATGTACCCACTTATTGTGAACTGCAACGCTTAATTCAATCTTTGTTTGGCTTTGTTTTTTTTTCGCATTACTTCTTTTCTTCATAACATCCGTCCAACCAGCCGTATTGGTTACATTGAGAGTGAACAATTTGGAAGAAGAAGAAGCATCAGTAACAGGTGTTGCCTTATCAAGAGATGCCCGGCACATACCAGCCACAGCAACAGCGTCACGAGAGACTGAATCGTTCTCAGATGCATCAAAAAAATCAACATCACTATTATTATCACTCACACGAGTGACAGAACCGACACGAAGAGCAGAAGGGTTAGCATTTAATGGCAACGACCTTAGTAGCAGAACGTAAAACTCTCCTCTTATTGTTATGTTCATCACTTCGTTCGCCGTCGATGTCATTAGCAGCATTGTTGTTAGCTTTGCTGGGCTGTTTTGTCTTAGTTTTACCAGCATTGTTGGTAGATGCACTTGTTCCAATTTGTTTTTTTAAATGTTTTAGTTTTTCACGTCGGCCGCCGTGGTGTGAAGGTAGTGTTGCCGGCCTGCCACACCGAAGGTCCATGGTTCGAGCCCTGGTACAGGTAACATCAAAAGTGATTTGAAAAAAAGTTTTTCAAAACGGGGTCGCCCTCGGCATTGGTTTGGCAAACTCTCCGAGTGTATTTCTGCCATGACAGGCTTCTCAGCAAAAATTCGTCTCCTTTGTAGATGCCGTTCGGAGTAGGCAAAAAACTGTAGGTCCCACCAATTTGTAGGGAAAATTCAAATCGGCACACCACAAATTGGAAGAGAAGCTTGGCGCAAAAATCTCTTAGGAGGTTTATGATGATATACCTGTTGTATATCGCGCCATAGAGAGAGAGAGAGAGTTTTTCACGTCCACTAAACTCGTTTTGGATCTGATTTAAAGAGCGCACTGCATTTTCTAGCTTTAGAAAATAAGCTGAAATAGGCAAATCACTGCAAATTTCACATCTAAGCAATACATTTTTGCAAGTGTTAATGAGCGTAACCGAGCTTGTGCTTAGATTAGTGCACTTTATATGAAAACTATTTGCACAAATTCCACAACATAAAACTTCGCTCGTGGTACACTGGGACTCCCAATTAGCACAAAACGACATAGCTCAGTACTATGAAACAAAATGAAAATACACGTCTGCACTCGTCAACGTACAGTGATCTATTATGGCATTCCAATTTGCGCAGGTCTATTTTAATACTTTCAGTTCGTATTTGCGTTGAAATAGACATACAGACAGACATATAGACGTTCCTCCTTATCATTTCAGCAAATTTTTGATGGGACATGTTCATGAAAGGTATGAAAATCAAAAAAGATATACAACTTCGCTTTTGCCCGGCTATTTTACTTTTCATCCTGAACGTTTGGATATATTTACATTAATAAATATATATCTCGATTCGTTTATGCCGAATGAAGTAATATACCTGCCGTGCTTAACAGAAAGATATACACAAGTAAGGAAAGGGCTGTCTTTCATCAATACGCATCACGGTTTCAAGAGTCTACAAAACTGATAGTTTAAAGATACATATCCCAAACCCCATTTATCGGAACAATCGATTGTATGGGAGCTATATTGTGGCGATTATTCTCAAGCATGTACCATGCCTAACTCAATAACACTTCCACCACTACTTAAACACAACAGAGATAACGTTGGCTACGCTTATGCATGCAAGCATGTACCAAGCAAGAGGAAGAGAGATCACGCCAGTGTTTGCGAATACGATGCGAAGAGGAGATGTCAATAAATAACACCAAACCTTCGAGAACACGAAGAGCGAATAACCAAGAAAGTTCTCGGTGCGTAGGCGAGTACCCTGTCGGACTATATAAGGCAGTAACCAAGCAAGGCTGGTGGTTCAGTTTATTTTAAAGCGTTCAATAGTGAACTACTGCGAAGTTACCAAACTCTTAAATTTGTATTGCGTTTATTACTAGTAAATAAAACTAGCTATTACTTACGGTATCTGTGCGTGTGTTTATTTGACTGTATAGTGATCGAACCCAGGATTGATAATCAAGGAATCAACGAATTCGTCACAATTGGTGTCAGAAGCGGTATTGTTAAATAAATACCAGTGGTTGCAAGGATAACAAGGGCATGGGTAAGTTGAATGAACTAAAGATTCAGCAACTCAAAACTGAGTTGGAACAACGCGGACTAAACACCACAGGCAATAAATACAAGCTACAATCACGACTACGGGAGGCAATGGTAGCGGAAGGCATCAACGTTGACGATTATGTTTTCCATCTTTTGGAGGAGGCATCTACGAAAATGGAAGAGAAAAAGGAGCCTCCGAATCCAGTGGCAAGTGTGGATACAAACGCGTTGTTGGCTGTATTGGCTCAGATGTCGTCAAGCATTTTAACACAGCTGGAAGAACAGAATACAAGCATTTCATCTCAGTTGGAAGAACAGGAGTCACGAATGTCATCAAAAATTGAAGCCCAAGAGACTGGTTTTTTGGAAATGTCGACGGAAATTTCTACCCAGGTTTGACCACAAATCTCTGCTCAACTAGAAGAACAAAGGACTTATATGTCGTCGCGGCTGGAAGCACAATATGCAAAAATAACAGAAGTGCAAGAGGTATTCAGAGAACGGCAGGACAAAATTGAGGCCGAAGTGGATGCTTTGAAGGGCCGTATCCAGGAATTTGCAACTAAATCGCCCATCTGCTTTAGCGAATACTCCCAAGGTAAAATCACCTTCCTTTGATGGTTCTGTTCCATTCCAGGTATTTAAGCTGCAATTAGAGAAGACGGCTGCGGTGAATAATTGGTGCACTGAAGATAAAGTTGCAGCACTATTCGTGGCATTGAAGGGACGTGCAGCAGAAATCTTACAGACTATTCCCGATGGATTGATGGGTACGGTTGAGAGACGCTATGGTAGCGAACATCGAAAGCAGATATACCAAATAGAGCTACAGAATCGATCCCAGAAACCTAATGAGACTTTGCAGGAATTTGCATCGCACATCGAGAGGTTGGCCCATCTAGCAAATGCAGACGCACCTGTAGAGTACACGGAGAGGGTAAAAATCCAGTGTTTCATAAATGGAGTACGCGACGTAGAGACGAAGCGGGCCACATATGGAAACCCCAAAAGGACATTCGCTGAAACGGTATCGCATGCTCTGACGTAGGAAACAGCCTCGCTTTTGAGTAAACCTGCATACAAGGCTCATCGCGTAGAAGTGGAAACTCCGGCTTGGGTGGACAAAATTTGGGAAGCGTTGAACGGAGTACAGAAAAAAGTGATGGTGCCATTAAATGCTTTAAGTGCGGGAAACCAGACCACATAGCACGTTATTGCGGCACTGGCTCCAGTAACCAAAGCATTTCAGGTGGACGAAAACGCAAAGCTGAAGGAGATGAGCAAACCTCTCAACCAAATCAGTCGTTAAACTAAATCGAGCCAGCCGAGGGGGGCGTGGACTGGCTCCCGCAACTGAATGCCCCATAATATCTGTCTCACAGATCGGAAGGAAAGCTAGTTATGTTACTGTTGTTGCATATGTGGATGGAAAAGATCACTCACTAACTGTGGACACAGGCGCATCGCATTCCATAATTCGATCTGATTTAATCAACAAGGAGGTGAGACCATTGCATGGAGCAAAGTGACGTACGGCCACTGGTGAGGACACCCATGTCCCAGGAGAAGTAACATGTGAAATCGCAATTGGGAACGTGGCCGTTCTACACAGTTTTATAGTAGCAGATATTGTTGACGAAATAATAGTTGGTGTGGACTTCTTAAGCGAGCAAGGCATCAAGATCGACATGCAAAACAGGGTTATGAATTACCAGAACATGGATATGCCATTAAATTTTGGTTACGAAAACAAATACGTTAGTAAGCAAGAGATTGTGGAGGAGAGCCAAAAAATTCCACCGAAGTCGGAAGATATCGTATGGGCAAAGATTGATGGAGATTATGATACAAACAAGTTGTGGGTTGTCGAGGCAGCAAACAAATCAAGGACGAGCATATTAGTAGGAAAAACCCTTGCCATGACAAAACAAGATGGACGGGTACTGGTAAGAGTACTTCATGAGTTCAAATCGCCGATTAAACTTTCGAAAGGAGCAATATTGGGACAATGCCAAGAGGTCGATGTAGTTATCAATTGTAAACAGCTTCAGGAAAATGATTCTACCATCAAGATTAATCTTTCAGATGATATCACGTCGTGGACGGCAGGCCTCGAAAAAAATCATCAGAAAAAGGCAAAGTACTCGAGCATATTTGACAAGGATGGTTCGAAACCAGGTCGGATCAAAGTTGTGAAGCATAAAATTGATACTGGTGATGCAAGACCAATCCGCCAAGCTCCTCGTAGTATTCCATTGGCCAAACGCCAAGTAGTAAGAGAAATTATACAGGAAATGGGTGACAGCGGCGTGATCGAACCATCAGCTCACCGGTAGTACTTGTGAAAAAGAAGGATGGAAAAATGAGGTTCTGTGTGGATTACCAGAAATTGAACGACGTAACGAAGAAGGACAGTTATCCATTGCCAAGAATCGACGATACTCTGGACTCGTTATCTGGCACGAAATGGTTTTCCACACTGGACTTGAAATGCGGCTACTGGCAAGTGGAGGTAAAGGATGAAGATAAAGAGAAGACGGCCTTCAGCGTTGGAGAAGGGCTTTGGCAATTTACGGTACGGGCTATGCAATGCTCCAGCTACTTTTGAGAGACTCATGGACCAGATACTAAAAGGATTGCACTGGCAAACATGTTTGGTGTAACTCCACGACATCATCGTGCTGGGAAAAAGCTTTGAGGAACACCTAAAGAACTTGGAGGAAGTTTTCCAACGAATAGCTGGTGCTGGTCTGAAACTAAGTCCCAAGAAGTGTTCCCTGTGTAAAAAGGAAGTAAGTTATTTGGGTCACAAGGTACCTACGGAGGGAATTTGCACTGCTAAGGAAAAGATCGAAGCCGTAAAGGATTGGCCAAGACCGAGAAATTTGCATGAGTTACGGAGTTTCCTTGGGCTATGCACGTATTATCGCCCATTTGTACCGAATTTTGCCAGCCTAGCTAGTAGTCTCCATGACCTTACCAGGAAGAATAGGACATTTGAATGGAAGAAGGAACAAGAGGTGACTTTTCAAACATTTAAGGCACAACTATGCACTGCCCCGATGTTAGCATATCCAATTCCAGGTTCAAAGTTTATTCTGGATACAGATGCGAGTGGTTATGCTATAGGAGGTGTTTTGTCCCACATTTTTGATGGACAGGAGAAGGTAGTTGCATACGATAGACGAACAATTGGGAAGCCTGAAAGGAACTGTTGTGTAACCCGGAGAGAACTGTTGGCATTGGTAGAGTGCGTTAAGCATTTCCACAAGTACTTCTATGGGCGGCGATTCCCCCTCAGGACAGACCATGCAGCGTTGAAATGGCTCTTACAAATCCGTAATCCCGAAGGTCAATTGGCACGGTGGATAGAGCGACTGCAAAGTTATGACTTTTCCATAGAGCGTCGCAAAGGTAGCACCCACGGAAATGCTGATGCAATGTCACGAATACCATGTAACTTGGAATGCAAGCATTGTTCGAAGGCTGAAGCCAAGGAAGACATTATAGATGTGCGGCTCATAACTATAACTTCTACGGACGAATGGGGCATGGATCAATTAAGGAGGTTTCAGCACGAAGATCCAGATCTTACACGTGTAATGCAGGGAATCGAACGAAACGAGCGACCATCAAGAGAGGAGATGTCAGCAGAAAGTCCTGTTGCCAAGTCATATTGGGCACAGTGGAATAGTTTGCAATTACAATCCGGTTGTTTGCATCGAATATGGGAGAGTGAGGATGGTCAATGGGTTCGAAAGCTGATAGTCGTCCCAAGGAAGAAAATCCCTGACGTACTCAATGAATTACATAACGGGCCAAGCGTAGGTCTTCTTGGAGTCACCAAGACCTTGGAAAAAGTCAAGCAAAAATTCTATTGGGTCGGTTGCCGTCAATCGGTCACGGAGTGGATTGCCAACTGTGAAGTATGCATCAAAGCTATAGGACCGAAATCAAGGAGCCATAGCCAAATGAAGCAGTATAACTCAGGTGCGCCATTTGAGAGGATAGCCATGGATGTAGCTGGTTCATTTCCTACTAGCAAGTTCGGAAACAAATATGTACTGGTAGTTATGGACTATTTCAGCAAATGGCCAGAAGTGTACCCTATTCCAAGTCAAGAGGCAGAAACCATACCAGAAGTTTTTACTAACAATTGGGTACCTGGGTTTGGTGCACCAATGGAGATACATTCTGACCAAGGCAGAAATTTCGAATCAGCTGTGTTCCAGGAAATGTGCAAGATATTGGGCATTCGAAAAGCTCGAAAAACTGCACTACATCCTCTGTCAGATGGCATGGTGGAACGATTCAATAAAACCTTGGATGAGCACCTGAGGAAAGTAGTGTACAAGTTCCAGAAGGATTGGGTTACTCACATCTCCTTATTCCTAATGGCATATCGCTCTGCAGTACAAGAAAGAACTGTCCGGACTCCTGCAAAGGTAATTTTCTTGAATGATCTACGATTGCCAGCTAACTTGAAGTTTGGGATAAACGCTGATGCAGGAGTAAATGCTCGGAAATCTACTAGCGTATTGGAAGAAAAAATGAGAGAAATTCACGACCTTGTGAGACAACGGACTAAGATCATGAGCGATAAGATGAAGGACAGGTACGACAAAGCAATCAATTCGGAAGGTTTTATAGAAGGAGATTTAGTGCTGCTATACAACCCACAGCGTAGGAAAGGTTTGTCCCCAAACTACAATGTAACTGGGAAGGCCCATACAAAGTCATAAAACGGATCAACGATGTGGTATATCGCATACAAACTATGGGAAGGCCAAGGAATAAGATGAAGGTGGTCCATTTAGAAGGCTAGCTGCGTTTGGTTCGGGCAAGGTGTCTGATCGGGACGATCAGACTTAGGTGGAGGGCAGTGTGGCGATTATTCTCAAGCATGTACCATCCGTAACTCAATAACACTCCCACCACTAGTTAAACACAACAAAGATAACGTTGGCTACGCTTATGCATGCAAGCATGTACCAAGCAAGAGGAAGAGAGATCACGCGAGTGTTTGCGAATACGATGCGAAGAGGAGGTGCCAATAAATAACACCAAACCTTCGAGAACACGAAGAGCGAATAACCAAGAAAGTTCTCGGTGCGTAGGCGAGTACCCTGTCGGACTATATAAGGCGGTAACCAAGCAAGGCAGGTTGTTCAGTTTATTTTCAAGCGTTCAATAGTGAACTATTGCGAAGTTACCAAACTCTTAAATTTGTATTGCGTTTATTACTAGTAAATAAAACTAGCTATTACTTACGGTATCTGTGCGTGTGTTTATTTGACTTTATAGTAATCGAACCCAGGATTGATAATCAATGAATCAAAGAATTCGTCCCAATATGTTATGTAAGTCCGATCTGGGTGATTTTCACTACACACATTACATACAAATTAAGTACTAAACCTGCAAAATTTTACGTTCCTAGCTTTTAATTGCAAAATGTATAGCCCAAAACACATTTATCGAAACTAACGATTGTATGGGAGCTATGCGTTGTATTGTTCCGATCTTGCTGATTCTGACAAATGATTAATCTCATGCAAAATGGCGATTTCATGCCAAATTTCATCAAGATATCTCAAAAACTGAGTGACTTATTTGCGTACAAACAGACCGACGGGCAGATGGACACACGGACATGGCTAAATCGACTCGGCTCCATACCAAATATCATCAAGATGTCTCAAAAACTGAGTGACTAGTTAGCGTACAAACAGACAGACGGACAGACGCACAGTGGCGGCTTTTGAGTTTTTTCTTTGCAAAAATCATAACTTTTGAACCAATGACGATATTTTTAAAATTTTAAATGCAAATGAAAGATAATTATTTGAAGTTTTATTGTATGAAAGCTCAGAATGTCACAGATACAGGGTGCTTCTGAAAAATTCGTCAAAGTCGAAAATTTTTAGAAAAATGCAACAACAAAATGTTTTTGGTAAAAAATAAAAAAAATAAAATGAGATTTGTCTTATAATGACGTATTTAAGCATTAAATAAGATAAACTAATGATTTTGATAAGATAGCGTGGCACTGCCCACTTATGACAAAAAGTTGTATCTAAGTAGTCACGTAATCAATAACTACCAAAACCGATAGACGTGTTGTTTCTTTTACATAGCAATACTCTTATAAAACTCAAATGTCCGTTTTTGGTGCCACAATAACAAGATGCTTCAAAATTCATCGTAAAATTTTACATGTCTTTTTTTTTTAATTTACAAGCCAAATATGTATTTTGTTAATAACTAAAAGTTATTGAAAGTGATTCAACGAAATTTTATTTGAGCTAAAGATTAAACAGCCAACGAATTTTGGAAAAGGGGAGTGGCACTGCCCATTTATGCTAAAAAGTTTGATCTTAGTAACCGATTTACCAATTTGTACCAAACTCGATAGACGTATTGATTTCTATAAAAATTTAATACTCGTTTGAAGGCGAAATGCCTAAGCTTTAAAATAAAATTGATAAACTTAAGAGAAATGCAATACCGAAAATTATGTATTTATAAATTACTAAATTAATTAATTCTTTTATTTGAAATAAAAAATTTATTTGTACATAGATATCTTATTTTTCAATAAAGTAACAAAATTGATTAATAAATCTCTTTTTCATTGTTGTGATAGGAAGTGGGAAACTTATTTTATCTTAACACTAGCAAACCGCTCCGTCGCTGTCAACCGACGAACGAACACACAAACAGCGTTCTTTCACCATACGATGTCGCCCCACCTCATTCATGTTGAATTAGATCGTATGGTGAAAGAACGCTGTTTGTGTGTTTATTCGCTGTCAAGTTCTAATGGCTCATTCGTTTAACAGCGAACAAACACACAAACAGCTTTTTTGGAAAAAGTGCTGCTTTTGTTTAAACAATTTTGGTTAAATAAGATATGAAACAACTATTTTTTTTGATGCAGAACGAAAGTAAATATTTCATTACGAAAAATAAGCTTAAAACTAGAATAGCTGGACACCGATCGGATATAAAATGTCAAAAATCTAATATCACATATAAAACAGCACTTGCGGCCCACTGTGCGGAGAGCGGACATAAACCTGACTTTGACGCTGTGAGCAAACTACAGCAAGAACGACTTTACAACAAACGTTTTACTTTAGAGATGCTCCACATAATAGACACGAACGAGAATAAGAGACTGAATTATAAGCAAGATTCGGAAGCCATTGCACACCTTTACCGACATCTGCTTGACTCGCGCAAATCAGTTCACAACAGCATGCCGAACTGACCAGTTGCTGTGCATACAACAGCTGAAGTAATGTATGTATGTTTATAGGAATTATTTTTGTTTATATGTACAAATGTATACTTTTATACCTATCTGTGTAAACTAGTGTTAAATAAATATTACATTTTTGTTGTAGTCCCTGATGATGATTTCCGTTGGAAATCGAAATATATTGGAGGTAAAAACTAAAACAGCGTGTTTTTAATGCAACTGACCTAGAGCCAGCTTCAACAACAAATGATTAGATATAGTCAAAAAGGTCGCAAAAAAGTCTAAAATTTGTTTTCACAATATCTTTATCAACTCCTGTTATGCGAGCAGTCACTTCATCGTTTTCAAAAAATCTTCTTGAGGAGAATATGGTTGATGACGGACGTGGATTTTTCCAATATTCTGAAGCTTCATCTTTTAGTCGTAATGGAACAATAGAAGCCATAAGCATATTACTATCTGTAATTGTTTCATCGTCTAAATTTATTCTTTGTTTATATGCGCTTTGTCCTGATGATCCATAACAGCCCCACTTAGTTATCAATGCTAGCTCCTTTGGCAGTGATTTCAACTTTTCTTCAGTAAAACTTTGAAGGACCCGTGTAGACGTATGATCCATTAGGTTTTGTAGCTCAATTTCAGCTGATACTTCGGTTATTTTGGGACTTAGAGGAACTGCTTCTTTCTTGGTTTGAGTTATTTTTTTGTATCCAGGTAAAATATCGGCATTACGTTGCAATAATGACTGACGCAATATAATATATTTTTTCTTCGCTAAACCGAGATCTATAAAAAGCGCCAAAGCTTCTTCGGGAGTGTATTTCCTAGGTAGCGCATTTGGTGGTATGGGAATGCTGTTTTTGATCCCCATCAGTCGCACTGGACTTGCTACCGCAACTGCTTCTGTTATATGAGACTTCACGTTTTCTTCGTCTTTTTTATATTTAATAGCCAGTGCTTCTGAAAGATGAGTCGTGGCCATAGCTTTTGTGGTATCAGACAGCTTCCTTTTCCTTGTGTAGGTAGAACATTCTTCTATGGGTTTTGTTGGTCTGCCTCTAGTTGGATTGGTTGACGTGCTAGGCATTTCTTCGTCCAAAAAAGTTTTGTCAGCAAGCCACTTTTCATGCTTGCTTAGAAATTTTAAATTGTTACGATAGACTTCCTTCCATTTTTTTTCTATCATAATGTATTGTAAACCAATTTTTTCTTCCAGGCCTTCCTTTTCTTTAATGCTTGTTTCACTCGCTAATTCTCTCATAATAGCCTCAACGAAGTCCCGTCTTGACTTTGTAGATTTAAACACCTCAAATAGTTTCGAGTTTTCTAGATACATATTAGAATTGGCTTCGAGTGTACCTGACTAAATATTAAACTGTGAACTATATTTAAAAATACTATTCACTTTATTTAAGTAAACAGAATACTAAGTTCGATGTATATTGGAATGAAACCAATCTTGACAAGGGATGACGGAAAATCGTTCCAACAAAAATCAGCTTACTACCCTGTCGGAAGATCAACACAACAAAATAAATCACATATTTTAATATTTTTTTTATTTTCCATCAAAGTTTTAAAAAGGGCCTAAAAATAGGTATTTCGAAAAACAGGTATATCCGCCAACTTTTAACAAAAAAACAAAAAATTTTTTTTGTTTCAATCCTAAATTAAATTATCTTTAATTGCTATATAATAAAATGACAACCGGGCGAGTTATTTACTCACAAAACCATTTTAAATACAACGAAAAAAAAGAAAAATTTCAAATTTTTCCCAATGTTGAAAATTGGTTAACTTTGAGCGGCTCTACCTAGTAAACTATAATTTTCTGTGAAAAACAGTTGTATATTCTTGATCCCTGGAAAATTCTCTATTAGAAACATGTATTAGATTTAGCGAACGCTTTCATGATTTTTTTGATTTTTGCCATGCTTTAACGGCAGAGGCTCCACTGTGAGACGGACATGTCTCCATCGACTCAGGTCATCGCCTTGATCATTTCTATATACTTATTGGGGGGTATCTCTTCTTCTTCTCATACTTACAAACATGGGACCAAAGTTATAATACCATGTCATGTTCATGAAAGATATAAAAATGTGTGAATTTTATCCGCGCCAAAGTACTCAACCGACCTTTATGAAATTTTCACAATATATACTTGGGTTCACTGGGTACAGCGTAGACAATATAAAGTTTGGAAAAGTGGGTGGAGCCACGCCCCCAGGTTATATAAAGTTTCAATTCGTCATAATTCCGAACTTGTGTTTTGTTTTGCTCTTGAACTTTCACGATAGGTTCAGGAGTTCAGTGGGCACGACACA
Source organism: Merzomyia westermanni (assembly GCA_949987695.1). Taxonomy (NCBI): domain Eukaryota; kingdom Metazoa; phylum Arthropoda; class Insecta; order Diptera; family Tephritidae; genus Merzomyia; species Merzomyia westermanni. The sequence goes on from OX465292.1 coordinate 137,459,683, forward strand.
GTCTGTATATAGCTTTTGGAAAATCCCCCAAGTTATATAAAGCTGCAGTGCGGGAGAACTAGGAGTCTATTTGGTTCAAGTTAATAACATTTTATATAAAGATGTGTTCTATGTATCAAAAAGTCAAAACAACGTCTACCGAGTTTGCTAGTATATTATAAAATGGCGAAAGCAAACAACGAATTTCAGCATTCTTTTGTTAAACTGAGAGACTAGTTTGCGTTCAGATAGACAAACGGACAGACAGACAGACGGACGTAGAGACGGACATTGCTAAATCGACTCCGCTCATTGGGCATATCAGTTTGATGAACTTTTCTCTTCTTCCCATACTTACAAACATTCAATGTTTATGAAAGGTATGAAACTCAAAAAAGATATATAACTTCGCTATTGCAGTGGGCTATTAAGTACGTGCCCGAATATTTTGCTTGTGTGTTTCCTGATTTGGCTAATTTTTTTCAGGAGTATAATACATACTACTGAGAAGCACCTGACCAATTTTCATTGAAATATCAAAATTGAGTTACAAGCGCTTGCCTTTGAAAATAGCAGAAATTTTATGCTGAAAAGTTTGCAGAACTATCTTAAAAAACTGGGCGTGGACATTAACCGATTTCGCCCATTTTTACAACAAGCAGCTAAATGTATATATCGAACATTATAACTGTGGGGTCAAAAAGCGTTCTCTTTAACCGCAGTACTATTCCAAAAACAACGACGAAGAAATTAATGGGCTGTGCAATAAGTGTTCGCGCAATTCCGTGGTCAACAGTAGACTGATTTATTGCTTAAAACTTTAAGTTACAATAGGCTCAAAAATGTTTACGTATTTCCTATGTATTTAAATTGAAGGGAGGCAAGAAAGAATGCATATAGAAACTAAACATAGTTATGTGTGTAAATATGTACATACAAATGCATGGCTACACTAGAACAGGTGGATAAAGAAGAGACAATTGTGCGATAGCGTTAGCTTTAGAATTTTAACAAGTAGTTACATATGTACAAACATGTTCACGTACATATAACAAATAAATATACAAATTAATGCTGTTAGAATAGGTATTTAAGTACATTGGAAGCAATTGAATTTTCGGTAATATACTGGAGTGCAGAAATGCACAGCGGCGTAAGTGCAATGACCATTTTTATGAACATCTGTTGAATAGTGAGTACTGTTGATGCAGGGATTCTCAAACTGTTACCAATTGCTGTAATTTGGTCCCATTTTTCAGCTTGGCTAATATCTTTTGACATCGTTCGCTCTGGTAAACCTTTCAAGGCACTTCCGGTTATAAAGTGGCCAGGAGTTAAAGCTTCGTAGTCACTTGGGTCGGAGGATAGTGGTGCAATAGGTCGAGAGTTAAGCACAGCTTCAATTTCGACTAATGCCGTCATAAGTCAGTCGAGCGTTCATTAAGCTGCGATTTAAGTGACCTTTAGCAGATTTGACTGCGGCTTCCCAAATACCGCCAAAGTGAGGTGCCCTGGGAGGAATAAAATGAAAGTTAATGAATTCATTTGTGCAATAGATAGTTATGATATTTTGATTTTGCTTTCTGAACATAATAGCCTTTAACTCTGCAAGCTTCCGACTGGCTTCTACAAGTTTGTTGCATTATCACAAAATATATCGGATGGCAGACCCCTACGTCCAATCATTCGTTTTAGAGATGCTAGAAATGCATCTGTTGTTAAATCGGAGACAACTTCGATGTGCACTGCCTTAGACGAGAGGCACACAAAAATAGCAATGTACGCCTTGTAGGGTGTTTTACCTCTGATACGAAGATATATGTTAACCGGTCCACAAAAATCAATACCACAGCGAGCAAACGGACGCGCTGGCGTTAAACGCTCAACTGGCAAGTTTCCCATCATTTCTTGTAGCTCTTGGCTTGTACCGAACGCAATGAGTACAGGATCTTACGACGCTCCTTGCTAAATCGCGTGCATTTACAATCCAGAACTGGAGGCGAATCAAGGCTACAAGCGCTTTAGGCCCTGCGTGATAATTCTTTATATGTAGATGGTGAACATAACGCTCGACGAAGCTGCATTTTCTGGGTAGTAAAATGGGGTGTTTTTGGCCTTCTGGTAGGTCTGCAAATTCCAGACGTCCACCGACCTTCAATATTTCGAAACCTTCTGCGGAGTCCAAGAAAGGGTTGAGGTATCGTAGATTACCACTTGCCGATGACTCAGTCTGTATCGAACGGATCTCTGTAGTAAAATATTGTTGTTGTATATTCCAAACGATGCAAAGCAATGCATGATGCAGTTCCTCAGGAGAAATAGTTTAGTTTGTATTATTCGAATGATCTTTTCGTAGGATCTTGTAAAAGCGGAATAGCCAAGCCACAGGTCGTATGCAGCGAGTGTAGGAACTGCACTTGCCTGTGATTTCTAAAATATAATTGTTTTTGACAATTACCTTGAAGGCTGATTTCCTCTTCTCTGAATTTACCACTTCTATGTCAATATCTTCAATTCTCTGATCAGGCCACTTTGCCTCCGTGTCGGATAGAAACGAAGGTCTAGTCAACCAGATTGAGTTTGCCATTTCTGCAGCTGTGCTTCCACGGCAAACGATATCAGCTGGATTGTGATTTGTTGGAACGTGTCTCCAGTGAGCTCCAGTAGTCAGTTCTTGTATCTCTGATACCCTATTACCAACGAACGTTGAAAGCGTGTCCGAATGCTGTTTGAGCCAGTGGAGTACAATCTTTGAATCTGTCCATAAATAAACATCAAAATTGTAATTAAGAAAAAGTGATTTTGTTTTTGCAAACAGTCTAGAAAGAAGAAGAGCGCCACATAGCTCTAATTTTGGTAATGATTGCTTTTTGATAGGCGCGACTCTTGATTTTGCGGTAAGCAGATTAACACGAACATTTCCAGAACTGTCTATGATGCGTGTATAGATTCCACAACCATAAGCGCGAATAGATGAATCACAAAATCCATGGAGCTGAAACGATATAAAGTTTAATGATAAGCAATAGCGTAGAGTTTTAATTGATGAAAGCTCCGATGAACTATCGACAAAGTTAAGCCAAGCAAACTGTATATTTTGGGGAATTGATTCATCCCAGTCGACTTTCAGCAGCCAAAGTTCCTGCAGTAAGATTTTAGCAGTGATTATGATGGGTGCCAAAAGTCCGATCGGATTAAAAAGCGATGATGCAATTGATAGAATAGACCTTTTCGTTACTCGCCCATTGGGGTTTTGCTTAGGTTCAAAGAAAAATAAAAATAAGTTTGATCCCATCTTAGGCTAAGCGTACTAGTGATAGACGAATCGAGATTTAGATCCTTTGTGGAATTGTCATTTGTAAGTTGCTGATGGTTGGAGTGCCGTTTTGCTAATTCCATTCCACCTAATTTTAAGAGATTTGTTACCTCATTTTTTATTCGTAGTAATTCCGTGATTGTATTAGCCCCGCACAGCAAGTCGTCAACGTAGAATGATGATTTGATGACATTAGCACCAACTTCAAACTCGGATGCGTGTTGATCAGCAAGATGTTGTAAACTCCTTACGGCGAGATATGGTGCAGCTGCCATGCCCTAAGTGACCGTGTTCAGCTGAAACGTTTGGATATCTTGTAGCGGTGAGCTTCTCCATAAAATGTATTGGAATTGACGATGTTCTGGATGCAAAAGAATTTGCATGTAGATTTTAACGATGTCTACAGTGAGGGCGAAACGATTCAGTCGAAAACGAAGAAGGAGAGTGACAAGTTCACTTTGGAGAGTAGGACCTACCATTTGTACATCATTGAGGGATTTCTGGGTTGTAGTTCGGCACGATGCATCAAAAGCTACCTTCAATTTTGTTGTTGTACTGGCTGGCTTGAGAACGCAGTGATGTAGAATATAATAATGAGGTTCGTCCAAGTTGGGGCTTTGAACGATACTCATGTGACCCAAATGTTCATATTCCTCCATAAACGAGATGTATTGTGTTTTTAGCTCTGGAGATCGTGAAAGACGCCTTTCTAATGAGTTGACCATTCGCAGAGCTGTCGTATATGAGTCTCCTAGACAAATCGGATCATCTTTGAATGGCAATTTAACGATAATCCTGCCAGTATCATTACGAGTCACTGTGTCAAGAAACAGACGTTCGCAACTCTGCTGCTCACGTGTCCACACTTCTTCCTTTGTGGAGACCTCATCAATCTGCCACAGTCGTTCCAAGTTCGCGTCGCGTAGTGTTTGACACCTTCGTAGCATTCGTTTGATAGCGGCCTGAAACAACCCAACCTAACAGAGTTTTTTGCAAGTGGCAATTTTATAATTTAATAAGTTTTATTTGACCGACTTCAAGCAGACTAAAGAAGCTCTCTGTACCAAGAAGCAGGTCGACCCTTTTGGATTTGTAAAATTTATCATCTGCCAGCGAAATATTTGACGGTATTTTCCAAGTTGTGATGTGTATGTCTGGATCCGGCTGGTAGGCAATATGTGGAGTAATACAAAATGAAAGTGGTAACTCGAAACCAGTTACTTTAGATTTAATGTTTGTATTTGTTAAAGATTTAATGGTTGTTGTTGACTTACCAATACCGTGAATTTCGAGGTTATGTTTTATTCGAGGCAGCAACAATTTTTGGGAGAATTCATCGGCCATTAGGTTTACCTATGAGCAAGAATCCAACAGTGCTCTACCCAGCCGGTATCCACCAGATGCATCCCGAACCCAGACCATTGCGGTAGCAAGAATGATTTGATCAAACGACGATGCTTCTTTCGGGATTGCAGATGAAGTTGATGCCGACGGATCCACTGCAGACACACGATGAAGGAGGCTATGGTGTTGTCGCGAGCATACCTTGCATTTATGTGTCGAACGACAGTTTGAAAGTTGATGGGCCTTTCACAGGCAATTGATGCAAAGCCCTTGTTTCTTTGCATGGTCAAAACGTTGAGTAACACTAAGCTCTTTGAAGCGATCGCAATTATGAATTTTGTGGCTGGCACTGGAACACATCAAACACACGGGGTTAGAGCACGCAAACGCAAATCCCTTGCGCTGAGTCTTTGGTTTTTGAACCTTGTTTCCATTTTGATTTACCGATGCTGCCGAATGAACCTGTTCGATCGAATCTAAATATTGACAATGCCTTTCTAAAACGGTTGTGAAATTTTCCCAAGTTGGCAACGACTTGAAATCTAGGGATTCCTTCCATTTTTTATTTGCGTCCTCATCAGTCTTCTGTAGCACAATGTGTATAAGCATATCGCGAGCTATCTGGGTGCCGTTTCCCAAAGACTGTAATGAGCCGTATATTGCAGAAGTCTTATAGATTAAGCTTCGTAGCTGAGTACCGTTAGATTTAGATGCTGGTGAAAGTTCAAAAGCGACGAGATATTTTCTAGGAAAATTAATATTGGATTGTCATATCGAATTCGTAGTCGTTCCAATGCCTTTGGGTAATTTTCATTGGTTACCTGAAATGCTTCAATAGTTTCAAGAGCTGGGGCCTGCAGACAGTTTCGTAAATGGTTAAATTTTTCTATATTAGACAAGTTAAGCTCACGGTCTATTATTTGCTTAAATGATGTAATAAAATTGCGATAATCTGAATACTTGCCGTTAAAATAGGGAAGTTTGAGCTGGGGAAGTTTAGAGTGAGTTTGCACGACGCGAGTGGTATCTAACATAGTGGAGTTATGGTCCTCACCTAGTTGTAACTGAATTGTAAGTTTGGTAGTGATATACAGTTCTTCTATGTCGGCGCGACCACCATCTTCAGGATATTCCTTCTCTATTTCCGATTGTGTTGATAAAAGTTGTTTAAAATAGGATTCTAAAATTCCCAATCGACATCGATATTCGGGCGCTGAAAGCAATTTACCACCTGGACGAAGGCTGGCATCTACAAAGTTTTTATGCGCGAAATATTCTTTTTGATATTTGCACGTTGTTGTTTAAGCTCCTCTATAGTCATTGCAAATTAATACAATTTAATTAGTGTAGTTTAATGTAGGATTAATTAAAAGTATTGTCGAGAAGTGATTTAACTGCAGTGTTACCAGCAAACCAGAAAGCTATGTGGTATTGGATGGAAATACTATTTAGCAGACACCGCAGCAAAGATATAATGAGAAGTCGACGGATTTTACTGCAACTTACCAATTATTCAAACAAATTATGTGGCTTTCGATACAACGACTGAGTTCAACAAGTGGCAAATACCTTCAATTAGATGTGCATTAGATGATGATGTCGAGCGGCGGGAATAACGAGATGTTAGGGCATATGTATGTATAGCTGCAACCAAATGTAGGCGAAACGATGAAATTTATGCAGGAAAAGTGACCGGTGACGTAGACAGCCACGACCTGTTCTTGTTCTTCCTCCAAGTACTTAAATGTGTAATGCGCCAATTTATCCCGTCGGAGAATTGCCTTTTTCCAATGAGGCAAGATGAAGTCTAATGTTGACCACCACGCGAAATTGTTTAGATTTTTTAAAAAATCAGTATTAATTTAATTAAAGCCCAGGTCCCTGCTCCGGCGCCAAAAAATGTGGGGTCAAAAAGCGTTTTCTTTAACCGCAGTACTATTCCAAAAACAACGACTAAGAAATAAATGGGCTGTGCAATAAGTGTTCGCGCAATTTGATGGTCAACAGTAGACTGATTTATTGCTTAAAACTTTAAGTTATAATAGGCTCAAAAATATTTACGTATTTCCTATGTAAATATTTAAATTGAAGGGAGGCAAGAAAGAATGCATATAGAAACTGAACATAGTTATGTGTGTAAATATGTACATACAAATGCATGGCTACACTAGAACAGGTGGATAAAGAAGAGACAATTGTGCGATAGGGTTAGCTTTAGAATTTTAACAAGTAGTTACATATGTACAAACATGTTCACGTACATATAACAAATAAATATACAAATTAATGCTGTTAGAATAGGTATTTAAGTACATTGGAAGCAATTGAATTTTCGGTAATATACTGGAGTGCAGAAATGCATATACAAATTAATGCTGTTAGAATAGGTATATAAGTACATTGGAAGCAATTGAATTTTCGGTAATATACTGGAGTGCAGAAATGCACAGCGGCGTAAGTGCAATGACCATTTTTATGAACATCTGTTGAATAGCGAGTACTGTTGATGCAGGGATTCTCAAACTGTGACCAAACAATAACCAAATTTCGTTTCGACAAATAAATATTTGGCGAAGTTATGGCATAAAAAGTTATGTCGAATAATCCACTATAAAAGAGGCGGGGCCACTCCCATTTTCGAAAATTTTGAGTTTTTGGATTTCTTTGTTCACGGAAAATTTTAAAGTGAAATATAAATTATGTAAAGCTATTTTACGCAAAGTTATTGCCTCTTAAATATATTTACGATCCTCCTCAAAATGTTTCATATAAAAGTGGGCGTGGACTTCAACCTGTTTGGCCTATTTTTTCCTGGAACATTCCTTCACACCTGGAAACCTGAGTGCTGAATTGCGTTTCGATATCTTGAACGGTATTTGATTTATGATTAATAGTATTTCTAAATTTGACTTAACAAAAGTGGGCGGTGCCACGCCCATTTTCAAAAATTTCTTGAAAAATGTATTTTATGCCTCAATCTTAATGTATACACCAAATTTTATCCTTATAGGTGTATTATGTACTGAGTAATCACTTTTTTTATGTTTTGGAAAATATTCTATATATAAAAAGTGGGCGTGGCTATGATCCGATTTAGCCCATTTTGAATAGCGCTCGGAGATGAGTGCCAAGGAGCCTGCATACCAAATTTCAGTAAGATATCTCAAAATGTATCGTGTTCACAGACGGTCGGACGGACGGACGGACATGGCTTAATCAATTTCTCTTTTCGTCCTGAACATTTTGATATGTATAAGTCAATATCGAGTTGAAAAAAAAACATATCTCCTAGTAAAAATTTGTAAACTCTATTTCAGTTTTTCAATTAAAAATCTTAAAGCCTTCAAGAATATTATAGAGACTAAAACTTTAGGTAAACCCTTTTGTTTTTTTTTTGTTTGTGTGCAAAATCGTGCATTTCTTTGGCATGATTTTGTAAAAATTTTAACAGATACATGTAAAATTTAACTTAAAAATTCTAATTGGCGATGAAACAGGATACATATTTTGAAAATTTTTTTGAACTTGGTACCACTCACTTCTTCCAAAGATTTTTCATATTTATATTAAAATTTTATTATATATAATTTTTTTTGCATGTATAGGTAAATCTATATACATAAAATTCAAATTATGTATGTATGTAAAAGAGACTTGTGTCCTAAACGTTTAAAGCGATGGTGACGAAATTTAAAACACGCACTGGATATCTTCCAGGGATGGTCATGGGTTAAAAAATATTTTGATATATATAGGGGGCGTGGGACTACGAGTACACAAATGGAATTTTTCATAGTCCACATCTCTGGAAGTATTTACGTTAGACCACTAAAATTTGGTAAGGGGTTATATGAGATTAATCCATACCACCTCCAAAAAAAACTGGGTATAACGAAAAAGGGGGCGTGGCACCTCCCATACAACTAGAATTTTTTTTTTATAGAAATGTGGGGTGAAACTCACGGGCACAAGCTAGTATAAAATATCATTAACTTGAACCAAATAAATTCAGAGTTACAACGAATCCTAGGATCTTTTTCAAAAACTATTTAAGTATATAGCCTGTGCCGCACTAGGGAAAGAGCAGCCCCCAAAATTTTATAAAATTGTGTAAATATTTATTGAGGGTACATATGTGTATCCAAATATCCTTAATCTAAATCACTTATATACTCCGTTACTCCTTTTGTTTTTGTAATACCCGGAGGCATTGAGTTTTAGAAGAAAATATATTGAATAAGCGAGTAATCAGGATTATAGCAAAATACATTTCTGTGGCCATTTGACAAAACAACTTCTCTCGAAATAAGACAATTTTCCAATATTTCTATCGTATGTATACAACTTCTTTCTTATCTTTTTTCAAAATTACATTTTACAAAAGAGCTTATTTGAAAAAAGTTCAAACAGAAAACTCCTAACGTAAATTTGACAAAAATACTTATCTTTATTTATCTTGTGAGCAATTTATGCAATTCACATTTGACAAAACAACTTCTTTCCATTGAAGTTCTTTTGCCAAAAGCATATTTAAAAAAAAAGGGCTTTCTTAAATTGAAGAAGCTAATTTGTCTGTCATTCAGTCGCGAAGTGCCATTGTAACAAAACGTCTTGTATCGACACAAGCTATTTATTGGAAACTAAAAGTGAAGTGATATTTCAAGTGCTTTAGTTGAACTATTTAATGTAAATTAATCAAGTTTAAGTTGCTTTTCGTAAATAAAAATTATCAATAATTCACAACAATAAAAATGATTAGATTGAATAAAATGGGAAGAGGTAAATAACTAGTGGCGTCCTATTGCAAGTGCTCAAAATAAAAGAAGTGTAGAGCAATTTAGATTTGTGGATGGTGAGGTTTTAAGTGAACTTCCAAATGAAACTTTGCCGTCCTGTGATGTGAATTTTGATGCTGATGTAATTTGTAGACTGCGACAACACCCAAATTCTTACCAATTCAGCAACATTCCGAAGAAGATATGTTTCACGAAACTGACTATAACGATTCAGATTATGCCCCGTCAGACAATTCTGGTTTTAATACTACATCTGAAAGTATCCGAGCTATGACAGGGGTAATTGAATCAAACCTTAGCGATACAGTTTCACCTCAATTCAATGAAGAATTACTTCTGAATAACCCGAAGCCATTGAAAGCCAAGAAAGCGAATAAACTAAACAAAAATATGGGAAAAGAATATGTAACATGGAAGAATAAAACAATCCCTGCAAGGAAAACTGAAGAACTGGCAGATTGTTTCAAAACGTGTAATACAAAAATCACTCTGGAGCAACAGAAAAAGATATTCGAAGCTTACTGGGCGCTGGGAGATTATAACAAGCGACGTCAATATATTTCTCGTATGAAACACGTTGAGAACAAAAAGAGTGAAACTCTCAGTAAAGCTCCAAATGCAAGAAACCGGATATTTGTCTATTTTTATCACTTTGAAATAGACGGACAAAAAACCCGTGTGTGTAAAAAGTGTTTTTTAAAAATAATCGGTGAAAAGGATCAGAGTATTAAGACTGTATATCGCCTGAAAGTCCAAGGGCAGTTTGGTTGCAGTATGGAAAATGATAGACGAGGCAAGCACCCTTCGCATCATAAGTTGTCAAACGAAAAATTTAAGGAAGTACTTGAACATATACACAGTATACCCAAGTATCAAAGCCATTACAGTCGCCGTCACACAAGCCAACTATATTTTCAACGTGGCCTCAATCTTGCTCTCTTATATAGATTGTATAAGGAAAAATATCCTGAACCGCTTTCAGAATCCAAATATCAGCAAATATTTCGGCCGCTGAACATAAAATTTAAAAAGCCGCAAATCGATCTCTGCAAAACATGCGAAATCCTTAAGTCCCGAATAGAAACGACGTCAGACGAAAGCGAAAAGGGCCAGCTTTTAATGTAACAAAAAGATCATCCCGATAATGCAGATTTTGCTTATAGTTGCAAAAAAATTGATAAACAGCTAGCCATTAACCATGTAAATATTAAAATGTTTGCTTTTGACTTGCAGCAATGTTTACCAACTCCTTACTACACGCTTCCCTGTTTTTCTTCAAACGACCATTATGGACTTTTAATTTAACAGTACACGACGGGGAAACGCAAAAGGCAAACTGTTACATATGGCATGAATTAATTGCTAAACGTGGAGCGAATGACATTGGCTTCTGCATTTTTAAATGTTTAATGAAATTTCCCGAAAGTATAACACATGTCATATTGTACAGCGACTCCTGTCCAGGACAGAATCGCAACTCATATATTTCTGCCATGCTCGAAAAAGTGGTGGAAAAACATTCCAGTATAGCAGTTATAGACCATAAGTTTCTCGTTGTAGGCCACACACATCTTGAATGTGATACTGTACATGCACAGATCGAAAGGAAAAAGAAAAATACGTCGGGATCCATTCAGCATCCGCATGACTTGGCAAACTTTATAGCTGCTACAAGTAATAAATTAATCGTGCTTGAAATGAAACAGGAAGAGTTTTTGGACTTCAGTTCCCACCTTAACCCTCTAATGCATAACAGTGCCCCAAGGCATTTCTAACTTTGCAGTAAAATTTTAGGTTATTGGGAATTTTTTTGTATTCAAACTTAGAATTTGCATAATTTTTGTACTTTAGTGCATATTTTTGTAAATTCCAAACATTCACTTAAATCACCCTCTTCTAATAATTAAATTCGTTAGGTAAAAAGTGACAATTTTGAAATGGAATTTCCCTAAATATTTATGAAAGAAACGTGAAAAAAAATTCTGGTAAGTAATTTAGTGTTTTTGCAATGTTATTCAAGTGTTTACAATTTGGATTTTGTTAATAATTGATTGAAGCGAGCTTTCAAAGTGTTAGTGCCTAAAGGCACCATCATGCAGTAACCTGGTAAAGGCGATTGTCTAACGTATTTTTGCATTTTGAAAATTTGTGGAGTAAAAAGTATGAATGGCGCCAGAGAAAAAAGAACAAATAGCCTTTCTAGCTTGGCAGATGAATAAATAGAAGAGTTCCTAAACGCTATCGATGTATACGATCACGATGGAAGTAGTGAGGATATCTCAACAGACGAAGAGCTAGAAGAGGATGGAATCAACTGGGAGGAGGAGCAAAATATGGGCAATAACGAATTGGGTATAAGCGTTACAGATTTGGACTTAACTCTGGCCTCGCCTATTACTACTGCAACCAGGAGTGACACATGCGAAATCGTATGTAGCGGCAGCACTCCACCGTCTCCCAAAAGACGTAAGATATGCGGTGAGAGTTATATTGGTAAATTCAATGGAAATATTGCTCAGGTGCAAAACAACGATGCACAGCTAGGTAAAATAATGTGGAAAAAGAAAAACATTAAGGTTCACCAGGATGCAATCAAATTTAAACGCCCAGATATGTCTAACTATAGGGGTCTTACTACACCATATAAGTGTTTTTGCTATTTTGCCGATGAACGTTTTTTTTCTACCGTTGTAAGCGAAACAAATTTTTACGTAAGCAGATTGACACATCCTTCGTGTGCACGGCTAATGATATTCGACGATATATTGGTATATTAAATTTTCTTTCTTTCTTTTCTTCAAATGGTCATCTAACCGCCTGGGCGATTTTGACCGTCCAACATAGCTCGCCAGTCGTTTCTTCGTTGCGCCAATTGGAAACACTGCGGGATCGCAAATCGGTCTCCACTTGGTCCTTCCATCGGAGTGGTGGTCTCCCTCTTCCTCTGCTTCCACCGGCGGGTGCCGATAAGAATACCTTCTGGGCTGGAGCATCTTCGCTCATTCGCACTACGTGGCCTAGCCAGCGAAGCCGCTGTGTTTTAATTCGCTGAACTATGTCGGCGTCTGCGTAAAGTTCATACAGCTCATCATTAAATCTTCTTCGGTACTCGCCGTCGCCAACGCGTAGAGGTCCACAAATCTTTCGAAGAACCTTTCTCTCGAATACTCCCAGAGCCGCCTCATCAGATGTTGTTAGTGTCCATGCTTCTGCGCCATATAGCAGGACGGGTGCGATGAGTGACTTGTAGAGTGTTATTTTCGTTCGTCGAGAGAGGACTTTACTTTTCAATTGCCTACTCAGTCCGAAGTAGCATTTGTTTGCAAGAGTGATTCTTCGTCGGATTTCTAGGCTAGCATTATTGTTGGTATTAATGCTGGTTCCCAGGTAAACGAAGAAATTTACTATTTCGAAATTATTGCTGCCAACAGTGGCTTGGTTGCCAAGGCGCGAATGCGCTGACTCTTTGCATGATGACAGAAGGTACTTCGTTTTGCCCTCGTTCACCACCAATCCCATTTTCTCCGCTTCTTTTTCTAATTTGGAGTAAGCAGAAGTTAAGGCGCGGTTGTTAAGGCCAATGATATCAATATCGTCAGCATATGCCAACAGTTGCACGCTTTTATAAAATATTGTTCCAGCGCGGTTAAGTTCTGCTTGTATTATTTTCTCCAGCATTAAATTAAAGAAATCACACGATAGGGGGTCACCCTGTCTGAAACCTCGTTTAGTTTCGAACGGCTCGGAGAGGTACTTCCCAATTCTGACCGAGCTGGCGGTGTTGCTCAAGGTCATTTTGCATAGCCGTATAAGTTTTGCGGGGAAACTAAATTCAGACATAGCGGCATATAGGCAGCTCCTTTTCGTGCTATCGAAAGCGGATTTAAAATCAACAAAGAGATGATGCGTGTCGATCCTTTTTTCACGGGTTTTTTCCAAGATTTGGCGTATTTACTATTTGTAGTTTTACCAGGTCTGAAGCCACACTGATAAGGTCCAATCAGTCTGTTCACATCAGGCTTCAGTCTTTCGCACAATACGCTTGATAGGACCTTATATGCGATATTCAAAAGGCTGATTCCGCGATAGTTGGCGCAGTTTGCAGGATCGCCTTTCTTGTGGATTGGGCAGAGAACACTTAGATTCCAATCTTCAGGCATGCATTCATCCGACCAAATTCTGCATAGAAGCTAATGCATGCGCCTTACCAGCTCCTCGCCTCCGTGTTTGAATAGCTCAGCAGGCAAACCATCAGCGCCAGCTGCTTTATTGTTTTTCAATCGGGATATTGCTATTCGCACCTCATTATAGTCGGGTTGTGGAACGTCAATTCCATCATCTTCGATTGTGGGCTCGGGTTCGGCATCTTCTCTGGTTTCTCGCTCAGTTTCTCCATTTAAACGGGCAGAGAAGTGATCCCTCCATATTCTGAGTGTTGTCTGAACATCGGTCACCAGGTCGCCGTTCTCATTCGTACAGGAGTTTGCCCCGGGTTTAAAACCTTCTGTCATTCGCCGAATTTTTTGATAGAATTTTCGGGCATTATTCCCGTTGGCCAGCATCTCAAGCTCCTTTATTTCACGCTTTTCTGCCTCTCTTTTTTTCGCCCGGAAAAGCCGCCTCGCTTCCCTCTTCAACTCGCGGCTTCGTCCTTTCTTTTCGTTGCAGCGCGGCACTCTTCATCATCATACCAGTTGTTTCTTGGCGTTCGCCGGAATCCAATTACTTCTTCGGCTGCGGTACGGAGTGCTCCTGAGATATGATCCCACTGCTCATGCATTCCACTAGGTCGAATTGTGCTCTCGAAGAGCAGGTGTGAGAGGCGATCTGCGAAATAATTGGCGGTCTGTTGCGATTGCAGTTTTTCGACGTCCAGCTTTCCCTGCGTTTTTTGTTGCACCTGTTTTGTCGTACAGAGGCGGGTACGAATCTTGGCTGCTACTAGGTAGTGATCAGAGTCGATGTTAGGTCCTCGTATTGTGCGAACATCTAAAACGCTGGAAGCATGCCGTCCGTCTATCACAACGTGGTCGATCTGGTTGCATGTTTTTCGATCGGGGGACAGCCATGTAGCCTGATGGATCTTCTTGTGCATAAACCTAGTGCTGGATATGACCATGTTTCGGGCACCGGCGAAGTCGATCAGCCTGAATCCATTTGGCGAAGTCTGATCGTGGAGACTGAACTTCCCGACAGTGGGGCCAAATACACCCTCCTTACCCACCCTGGCGTTAAAGTCGCCAAGCACGACTTTGATATCATGACGGGGGCAGCGCTCGTATGCTTCTTCCAGGCGCTCGTAGAATGCATTCTTTTCCACGTCGTCCTTCTCTTACGTCGGTGCATGAGCGCAGATAAACGATATGGTGAAAAATCGTACTTTTATGCGGATTGCAGCGAGACGCTCGTTCACGGGTGTGAACGACAGTACTCGGTGGCGGAGTCTCTCTCCCACCACAAATCCCACGCCGAATCTGCGCTTGTCTTCATGCCCACTCCAGTAGATGTTGCAAGGTGTTTTGATCGTGTTTCCTCGCCCCGTCCATCGCATCTCTTGTATGGCGGTGATGTCAGCTTTTGCTTTCCTCAGGACCTCAACCAGCCGGGCAGCGGCACCTTCCCCATTAAGGGACCGGACATTCCAGGTACATGCCTTTATCTCATAATCCTTATTTCGTTTGCGGCTGTTGTCATCTAAAAAAGGGGTTCTCATATCCGAGGCTTTGTTGTTGCATTTCATTGGAACGTTGTTTTATGTGGTGGGTCCCAAACCCAACGCACAACCCGTTTCAGGGGATGTTGAATTCTATTACACGTTTGTATAGCGAGCCGCTTGATCCAAGACAGTCGCCCGCTTGCAGCCGCACCACCTGGTGGTCAGACGCTGCTGTTTGAACCCCCCAGCAAGCCCTTAAACCGATTATGTCGGAGTGGCCTTACCAGGTTGTCGGCTTCTCACGTTTAGCTCACCACCAAACGGGTGTTCGGTGGTTACCCAGAGGATACTTGGGCGCAAAGCCCGGAAGTAGTGAGCTGCTTGAACCGCATGCAAAAGAATCGCTCTGGCCATTCCCAGGTGTCGCGAATATACCGAAGTCTTCACGCACACGTATATACGCGATGGGTTACTTACGATTTCAGGATGTCCGTTTTTAATAAATCGTACACGATATTTAAAGTTAAAATAATATAATTGATTAGATATTCAGTTTCATATAAAATATGTAGTTAGACAAAAAGTTAAAGTTTATTCATATGTGTATTGATTTCACACCACTCGTACTAGTCGCTCCGATCTCTTCGTTACTACTACTCACGCTGTACTGACGCTGATAGATGGTTTTCGTGCCACGGTTGTAGTTTGGAACTATAGTTGCAACAGTGATGGTAGTTACGTATATTTTAGGGATGCATTTATTAGGCGTGACAACTCGGCCCTTCCTGACCCAAATCGTCCTCGATTTCGTCGTCTGATTCGAGGTCAGGGCTATTACTACACCAAGGTTTCATTTTATCGGAGGCATAAACGGAACAAAATTTCTTGTTTGTTATTTGGTATCCTGGGATATCCTCTAATAGGTAACGATCATTTCCCAGAACTTTTCGAACTATATATGGGCCACGATATTTCGGCTCAAGCTTTCTAGATTCACCTGTTGACGTTGGTTCATTTTCGATGACAACTAGATCTTCTTCGGCGTATATTTTTGGCGTTGTATGTCTTTGATCAAATCGTCTTTTCCATTTTTGACGTTCGTTGGCAATGTTAACTACAGCTTGACTACGTTTTTCTGAAGCAGTTAACTTAGGCGACTCTTCACCGACATCGTCGTGTAAAGCGGCAAGTAGTTCATTGGATACTACGTCTCGAAGTTGAAAATCGAACACGAGTTCGTTTGGACTAAAACCTGTTGTAGTATTTTTGCGTGAATTCACTGACCATTGAAGATCTCTTAACATGAGATCCCAGTCCTTTGGATTATCGGTGGTTGTTCGTAAGAATTTGAGTATACTTTGGTTTGCGCGCTCAAGTTGCCCATTTGCACGAGGAGTGCGAACGGCAACTTTGATATGATTAATATTATTATCGTTGCAATATTGTTCAAAATTTTTCGAAGTAAAAGATGTTCCTCTATCGGTGACCATACATGAAAGTAGACCAAAATATGACGACATTTCGTTGAGAGCTTTAAGGACATGTATTGTTTTTGTCTCGCGTACAGGCTTCACTACAAGAAACTTACTGAATGCGTCAGATATTGCCAATACGTAGCAATTTTGCCTCTTGCTGCGGACAAAAGGACCTAAGTGATCGAGATGGATACGGTAGAACGGAATCGGCTTAATATCATCGATATGCAGACTGCCTTCGCGTTTGTTGGAGCCTTGCGTTTGGTAGCAGCATTTAATACATGCAGCTATATAACTTTTAACGTAGCGCCTCATATCGGCAAACCAATAAGTTTGCTTTATGCGTTCGAGAGTTTTTTCCACTGCGGGATGTCCTGCCTGATCATGGCAGCACTGAAGAATTCGCCAACGTACACCTTTAGGTACAACAAATTTTATACCCTCTGGTAGTTTCTTATATAAACGGTTATTGCGTAGCAGATATTCAGCTTTTACGGATTTTGCGTCTGATGATTTTAATGTACCATTTAGCACATTTATATGTTGTCGTAGTTTTTCGTCTTGCATTTGCATCGTGAAGTTACAATCGTATAGGACCAGGATTGGTTCATTCGTTAGTGCGTTAATTAAAGTTTCAAAAGCATGCTGTTGCTCAGGACCCCAAGTAAACTTGTCCTGATTCGCTTTTGTTCGTAACATGGTGATCGGTTTTGATAATATGAAATAGTCCTTCACGAATTTCCTAAAGAAACCCGTGAGGCCCAAAAATCGTCTTACCTCAGTTACGTTGGTAGGTCGTTGAAAATTCCTTATAGCGTTTACCTTATGTGCGCCAGGTGTTACGCCATTCTCGTTGATAGTGTGCCCAAGATAATCAATTTGCGTTGCCAGGAACTTACATTTATCGGGACGAAGTGTAAGCCCTGCTTCTTGTAATAGTTTAAGGAACCGTTCTAGACGTAACAGTCCTTCGTTTACCGTTTTACTAGGGATAATTATGTCATCCAAGTAAATAAGTACCTCGCCCGTATTCATTTTAGACGCGATTTTGTTCATGATCGATTGGAAAGTTGCGGGCGCATTCACGAGACCGAAAGGCATGCGATTAAATTCGAAGTGTCCATCTGACGTCACGAACGCGGTATATTGTTTTGACGACTCGTCTATTTCGATCTGGTGATATCCCATACGGAGATCGAGTGCACTATAATAACGATTTCCGGCGAGTTGTGCGAATTGATCCTCCATGTTCGGCATGGGGAATGGTTGTTTCACTGTATTTTTGTTTAGACAACGATAATCTACACACAGTCTATGTTCTTTATTCTTTTTCTCCACTAAAACCACTGGAGACGAAAATGATGATTCACTGGAACGGATTATGTTGTACTCGAGCAGCTCTGTTATTATTTGTGATATTATCGAACGTTTGGCGAAAGGAATTCGATACGGTTTTAGCGCAATTGGCGTATCATTTTTCAACACAATTTTCATTTTCGATATTTCGCACTTTCCAATATTTTCAATATTTGTGGCAAATACCCCGTTGTACTCATTTAAAATGTTCGCGAATTGTTTATTTTCGTTTCTATTTAACCCGTTCGGAATAGTTATACAACGAATCTGTTCGACACGACACTCTTCATTTTCTATAATTAGACGCGTACTAGAACCGCATAGTACATCCTTTCCGAGAAGCACATTTTCAGAAATTAATTCGTCTTTAATAACCACCATATTTGCGTTGAACGTTTGATCGTCTATCAATAACAAAACATTCATGGTGCGATTAGAAACGTATTCGCCACCACCAAAACCCCGTAGTTTTGTTATCTCCTTCTTAAGAGTGCCTATACGACTTGCAAACGATTTGCGTACGAGCGTACGGGTACAACCTGGATCAACGAATGCAAGAGTTACATGACCATTCACGGTTACTTGTTTGATAATACCGTCACTTGATTTTTCAGAACTTTTGTCCACGACCGGATCATCAATATTATTTACATTAACGTTCTTTTTTTCCGGGCATTCTTCACTTCTATGTGTCGTGCGTTGACACTTTGAGCATCGTTGCTTTCTTTGCGGCTCGGTGCAATTGATAGCTAAATGTCCGAACTTAGCGCAATTAAAACACTTTATATTATTTGTTGTTGCACGTATTTGTTTATTAGTTGTCGAATCATTGGATTCTTTTATTTTTAATGGTTCAGATTTTGTTGCAAAATAATTTTGTTTTGGTTTGTGTACGTTTTGCTGAACGTCATTATACACGGTATAACTTGTTATGTCTCTCAATAGATCTTGGCACCGCGAATATTCATTAGATATTTTACGTTTAAGGTCGATATCGTTAACACCATTAATAATATGTCGTGCAATGCTCGATTCTGTTAAGCCACCCTTATTACCAAGTGCTAACATTCTGTAAAAATATTCGACCGGCGACTCATTATGTTGACGCCTCGTGCGCGAAAGTTTTATATGCGTATCTGCCTCATTAACCGTACACGGAAAATCAGTCAAAAATTTATCTACGAATTGTGGCCAATTTACGAACGCGCACTGTAACGAATCGATCCATAATTTTGCGGCACCGCGCATCTTTTGTTGAACAGCAAAAATTATGACATTTTCTTGCCAATTGTACGCACTTTTTAGCATTTCTACACGTTTGATAAATTGCATCGAGTTTAGCGACGTTTCGCTTGTTGGGTTGTATTCCGGCAACAACTCAACAATGTCTTTTATCTTATAAGAATTATAATTCTCACTACACAATGGGAACGGAACGGTGGTTGCATGAAACATATTGTTTCCAATTGGAATTTGTTGCACAGGCGCAGTTGGTATATTTGGCCTCTGCCACTGCGGAACGAAACTGCCATGCGCATACGTTGTTGTTGTTAGTGGTTGCATATTTGCCGTACACGTATACACTGCTGACACGGGCGATGACGTTAACGTCGGCTCAAAGTTTTGCACACACGGAGTCACTCGCGCATTCACGTTTGTTGTTGTTTGGGCATTTATAAACCTTTCGATGGTTTTTTCGAGCGACGATATGCGTTCTACAATTGTTACTTCTTCTTCTATTTCACTTTCACTGTCATAATCATTTCGATTTACTTGTAAACGTTGCAAGAGTTGGTTTTTCGTGCCCGAGGTAGGCAAGTCAGCCTCTTTGCATTTTTTTCGCAACTCTTTTAATGTATAATCTGTTTTCGGCATTTTTATTTTGATTTTATTTTCGGGTTCTAATAAGAATAAAGTCAGTTGCAATTACAAATTTGCACACATATATTACTTGTAGTAAAGTTCAAACGCGAGACGGAGATAGTTGATTATTTTATTTTTTTGTTTTGTTTTAAAACGAGAGCGATGCACATAGATACGAACGTATAAATGAGAGCGACACGAGCGGGTGAATGCAATAACGAATGCGCCGATACACAACTGCGAAACGATGCGTAACTGCAATGTCGCAATTTCGTATTATAGTCTTTGGGAACAATATAACCACGAAGGTCTAAATGCGATAAACGACACGAAGGTGTGAACGAGATAACCGACGTACCGATGCGTAACTGCAGAACTGCAAATTTGAATTTTATTCGTTGACGTAGCTCAGCAACAAAGCGTATGTCGCTGGAGCCTTAAAATTCGAAGAGACGCTGCACAACTTCAATTTTGAATTTTGGCCGTTGAGCTTAGCAACAAAGCGTATGTCGCTGGAGCCCCAAAATTCACCGAGTCTCGTAAAATGTGTGGTTATGTATTGTAACAAAAACGTATGCCACTATACATCTTTATACCGCACGTTCACACAAATAAATGATAAGTTAATTGCACTGAACTGTCGCGAATATACCGAAGTCTTCACGCACACGTATATACGCGATGGGTTACTTACGATTTCAGGATGTCCGTTTTTAATAAATCGTACACGATAGTTAAAGTTAAAATAATATAATTGATTAGATATTCAGTTTCATATAAAATATGTAGTTAGACAAAAAGTTAAAGTTTATTCATATGTGTATTGATTTCACACCACTCGTACTAGTCGCTCCGATCTCTTCGTTACTACTACTCACGCTGTACTGACGCTGATAGATGGTTTTCGTGCCACGGTTGTAGTTTGGAACTATAGTTGCAACAGTGATGGTAGTTACGTATATTTTAGGGATGCATTTATTAGGCGTGACACAGGTGAATGGCGATCAGAAACTTTCCCCACTTGCGTGGGCTTCTGTACACGGCCCCACCCTCCTTAAATTTTATGTCAGTTTATAAATACCCCAGCGTTCGATCTTTGGAAATAAATCGATATATTCATTTCGCAGATAATGCTCAACGCACTGAAAAAACTGTCGAAGCTTATGATGCTCTTTACAACGTTAGAGGACTTATTGTACATTTTAACAACAAATTTGCCTCCATCCCAATGCCTCAAAGACTATGCGTCGACGAACAAATGTGCGCAACTAAAATGACGAAAACGAGCATTAGACAATACATGCCAAACAAGCCCCATAAATGGGGATTCAAACTATTTGTTTTATGGGTGTTTCTGGGTTTTCTTATCGGTTCGAATTATATAGCGGTGCTGGCGATAGTAAAATTGAAGATGGAGTCCCAGATTTAGGCGCTTCGTCAAATGTTGTTGTAAGATTATCAAAGAAAATACCAGATTTTTCAAATCACATATTGTATTTTGATAATTTTTACACATCGCTGGGCATATTGGTATATTTAGAAAGTAGAGGCATTCATAGCTTAGGTACCATTCGAGCTAATCGAATACTAAATTGTAAACTGGCCAGCGACAATGATTTGAGACAAAATAAACGCGACCGTGGCTATTCGGAAGAGTTGGTTGGATCAGCTTATGGAATCGATACATCGACCGTATAGTGGAATAATAACAGATGCGTCCGTTTCGCTTCAACTTACGTAGGAACACAACCACATGAATTCAGCACAGCTGCAAGTTAGAAAAAGTCTCGGAGATGGAACCGACGTCAAAAATCATACGAATACATTGATTGTCCGCAAATTGTACATGACTACAATAAACACATGGGTGGTGTTACAGACGGCAGGAGTTTAAATGAAAAACGCACAAAAATATTGTGAACAATACGATTTGTATAGTTTTAATATCTGATGGGGATGGATAAAATTGATTAATTACATTAAATTTGAGGAATGTAGTAAAGAACTTACTTGTTCGTGCATTTCAATGGCGTCTTTCCAAGAGAAAGAGCCGGAAGCGCACGAACAAGATGGCTACCAATTTAGCAGAGTTGCTCAGAGCGTACATAATTTGAATAACAGAATTTAAGGAAGTAGGTAACTCGGTACAAATACGTTATGCATGAAATTACTAAATCTAACTTCTATCAGTAACATCCTCCTCCCCGTGATTCGATGCACTGCAGAGAGAATCACCCTTTACGTCGAGTACAGCGATCTTTGATGCCGGCCTTTACAAGTTTCCTGCAGAAGTTTTCACCAGCACTGACCTAACCTGACCATCGGCAGCCGCTTTTGCCTCCAACACGATGCCTTTCTTCCCTTGTCCTCGGCTTTCGTTGTCGTCGCAAACAATTACCACGTCGCCAACGCATATCGGCTTCACCCACTTGAACCATTTTGTCCGTCTCGTCAAGGTTGGAAGATACTCGAGAACCCATCTCTTCCAAAAGGTTTTCTTTAGCTGCTGTGATATATGCCACTGCTTTCTTAGACATCCCATTTCTGACACATCAGCTGTTTGGGTGAAGTTGGGACACCCTTGTTTGGTGTATTTGGTTCGCCGTCGATATGCTCTAGCGGAACATGCGTCAGCGGGCGAGAATTTACTAGGTTCTCTGCTTCAATAAGTAGACTGTATAAAGTCTCCACTTGCGGAGCTCTTTCTTTCAACGTAAACTGCAAAACTCGCTTAACTGTACGAACCATTCGTTCCCACACGCCTCCCGCCGATGGATTTGCCGGCGCATTGAACAACCACTCGATGCCCCTGCCACAGCATTCGCTAGATATACCCTTCTCAACCTCAACCCACGCTTCTTTGCTAGCACCAACAAAATTTGTGCCTCGATCGCTCCTCATACGGATCGGAACACCCCTGCGATTAATAAAGTTGCGACATACTATAATAGCGGCATTCGTAGATAGGTCTTTCGCTAGCTCCACGTGGATTGCCCTGATTGTAAGGCAAGTAAATATTGCCACCCATCGCTTTTCACGGCGCCGTCTAATAGATACCATAACTGGACCGAAGTAATCTACGCCTGTAAAGGAAAATGGTCTCACAAAAGGAGTTAGCCTGTCCTTGGGAAGTTGACCCATCAATGGTGTTTGCGGAACAGCTGCCAAATTTTTGCATAGTTGACAGTTTACTTTAATTGTTCTTAACAAACGGCGAACGCTTGGAATGCAATACTTGTATCGTATAGCGGCAACTATAGCTTCGAAATTGTGGTGGTGAAACATTTCATGGTAGTGTCTATCCACTAAGAGAGAAAACGGTCGTTGAGTTGATACAGACACGCAATCAGCGTATTCAATTCGGCCACCCAAACGAATAACCCCATCTTCATAAAATGTCGGACATAATTTGTAAATTGAACTGCTTTTACTTATTGACGAACCACTCGACAACGTCTGTACTTCATCCACAAACTCAGTTTTTTGCCGATACAAAATACTCAGCGATTTGCTGATTTAGTTCGTATAAATCTGTCGCTTCAATGTTTACATGACACACAGTTATATTATTGGTACATTCTTCATTTGACCCAAAAACGGTCCATCCTAATTTGGTTTGATGTGCAGCAAACCCTTCGTCAATATTTATTACGCTAATCGGTCGAATTAAGTGCGTATGTGGCAAGCCTATCAATAATTGTGGAGTTGCGTGGCGATAATAAAAAAGATTTTCATCTCTCAGCTGTTGGTGTTGACATATAAATTCGCCTAAGTACAAAGACTGTGCAGGCAAATACAGTTTTTTTGTGGTACGAACACCACTCATTTGATACGTTGTGGATTCTGCAGAAACACCTGCGATTTCAAACGAGACTCGCTTCGAAGGTTCACTTGTCGTTTTATTGCCAATCCACTTTAAGCGAAGCATATCACTTTTACCCTTTACTCCAATGGCATTTGCAATACTAGAAGTGTTATTTTCGCTCCTTCATCGATGAAGGCAATTGCAGTGACTTCGCCCTTTGGCCCTTTTAGTTTGACAGGTAGATATTTCAGCAGTGTTTGTCGATGTTTTGTATTACCTGATTTACGGGTTGAACGTGGAAAAGTTTGAAAGCCACTGACTGTGGCTACTGATGTGTTATCTTCATCGTATTCATTATTTTCATATGAATTCTTATTAGAAATCTCTTTGTGTAACAGCTGATTGTGGAATCTGTCACATTCTTGAATTCCACACTGTCGGCGTTTTGTGCAGCTGTATAAGTTGTGACCTGGCTGCAAGCAAGAAAAACATAGATTGTGTTTCTTCACAATGTTCCATCTTTCAGAATATTGTGAGTCTTTAAACTTTTGGCATTTGGATAAATAGTGGTTTTCTCCGCACATTCAACACTTTTGGTCATCTCTACGTATAGCCATTACTGGCTTTGTTGACCATCTATTTTTGGTAAAAGGTTGTTCATTTGCAGAGGATTGTTTCACGGGCATAATATCAGTGGCCATTGACACATACAACGCAATCTTTTGTAGCCAATTCGCGAAATCCCTTACTGAGGGGTATGGTTGTGGCAAGGTTAATACATGGCGAGTCCATTCTTCTCTTTTGCTAAACGGTAGCTTGCTCAACAACTCATCCAGTAAAATTGGGTTATTCAAATGAGGGGCAGCGCCGGAACTTTCGAGGAAAGCTGCCAAATTTGCAACCATTGTGCTAAAATTAAGAATTTCACTGATCTTTACGCTAGTGATGGTAGGATAAGCACGTGCCTTTGCAATCTGCCTACGAATGAGCATCTCTGGACGTCCGTAATGGTGCTCTAAAGTGCTTATGACGACATTTACATTCGCCGGATGTATAAGAAGTGATTCTACTTGCTGGCGCTTTGCTTTTAAGCGCTTTTTGCAGACGTAGCAGATTTTCTAAATCTGTGTATGCGTATAACCTGGTGGTTTCTTTATATGCTACTGAAAACATTGGCCACTCTTCTGGTGAACCATGAAATTCGGGTAAATCGAGAACTTTGCGTATGGGTGGATGGTCACCAAGGCCCAATGGCATCTGATTATAGTTTACTATTGGAGTTGTCGGTGAGATATGGCTAGAAACGTAAGGAGTTCCCGCTGCATATACTGATGGAGTGGCGGTTGATGGGGTGTTCCAGTTCGGAGCAACGTAATGAGATGTGGGACTTACGAAGTTAGCGTTATAAGGCATTGTATGAACACCGCTACCTGATGCAGCGACGAATAAGTTGGGGCATGTGCCAGCAGTGGCATGAGTGGTGTCAAAGGCAAGGGCATGGGCAGTGTGAGAAAAAATTGTATTTTGATTTACATACATACCATTGGCAGCGCTGTTGGCGTAAGCGCAGGCAGCATTATTAGTTGATGCGACTGTGTTACATACGGACGAGTTTTTTTTGCTTGTTGTGTATGAGGCGACTGTTGAGGTTAGGTCCGCTCCTCTGCTGGCGACGTGGGCGTTGGTGGATACAGCTTCCGTACTTTGTTTGTTGAGGTTGTTTGTCATTTGTTGGCGACTTATAACGTCTTGCAGTTGGATCTTTTCCTGTTCCGACGAGGCTAGGGCTAATAGCAGCTGCCTTATGTGTTCGCGCAGCTCAAAAATATTGTGAACAATACGATTTGTATAGTTTTAATATCTGATGGGGATGGATAAAATTGATTAATTACATTAAATTTGAGGAATATAGTAATGAACTTACTTGTTCGTGCATTTCAATGGCTTCTTTCCAAGAGAAAGAGCCGGAAGCGCACGAACTAGACGGCTACCAATTTAGCAGAGTAGAATAACAGAATTTAAGGAAGTAGGTAACTCGGTACAAATACGTTATGCATGAAATTACTAAATCTAACTTCTATCAGTAACAGGTGGTGTTGATCTGATGGATAGTTTAATTGGCCGATATAAGATCCGACTAAAACCAGGAAATGGACAACCAGATTTTTTTATCAGTTGTTTTATATGACCCTAGTTAATGCCTATATCCTTTACAATCGTATTAACACATTACCACACGAAAAATTAACGTTGGCTGAATTTCGGAGCGAAGTTGCCGAAGCTCTTACTAATGTAGGCCAGGATTTAGCAAGAGCTAGAGGCAGGCCATCTAATTCAAACCAAATTGAAAATCTAAATCCGAGTAAGAAAAGAAGTTACCTGCCAATATCAGATGTACGTTTCGATAACGTTGGACATTATTGTAAATTTCGGGACCGATCAGCGAAACTGCATTGTAAAAATAAGCCATGCACTTCACAAACGCAGTCCTACTGCGAAAACTATAATGTTCCCTTATGTAATTCAACCACTAAAAAATGTTTCAAAAAATAAAATGAGAGGTATAACATATGTATGTATTTTTGCTCATTAACATATGTATTTACATACATATATACACTCATATGTATACAGTGAAACTCCTCATAACCGGACACTCACGGTCGCAGTGTTTTTGTCCGGTTATGGGAGATGTCCGCTTATAGGGGATGAGGTCAAAAAATATATACTACACATATAAAATTCATTGTAGTTTATTTAAGAAATTTTTCGAAGTAATATTTAAATACTTTAGTATTACATATACATACATAAATATATCAATTAAATACATTGTACAAGTCTTACATTTCAATATCGACTAGTTTGATTGAAAAAATTGTGTGATGCTTGTTTGTTTTAACATTGATTCCTTTAATTTAAATTTTTCATTTTCAAAGTGACTCTCGATATTTTTAACCTGCTGAAAAGCTACATAGTCATTTTTTGCATATTGTTTCAAGCGCGCAACAAGTTTTAAAGCCTCATCATATGATGTTATGGGGCCACTTATTTCTTCTGAAGGTTCATCTCCTGAATCACTTAAGTCCATAGTATCATCTGGTTGGTCAAATTGAATTTCTATATTGTTGTCCTCAGTGAAAACATTTTGATCTATTTGGAGAAAACCTTCGAAATCATTTGCCAAATCTAGTCCTTCCTGAAGCCTAGCATAGACTGCCAGTGGAATGTCATCTTCGGGATCAAATCTGAAAGATCCTCTAAAGCTTCCAAAAATCCTGCTTTACGGAAGCAGTTTCGGATTGTTGAGGCTTCCACTTTATCCCAAGATGCTTTGATGAAATACACAGCTTCCAGTACATTAATCGATTTTGAGAGCTCTGAGGCTGAACTTGTATCACCAATTTTAGTTATCAAGTGTTTTAAAACTATGCTTCTATACAAAGTTTTAAAATTTTGGATTATACCTTGATAAAGGGGTTGGCTAACTGCCGTTGTATTTGGTGGCAAGAAACAAATTTTTATGTTGGTCAAGTCTTGGATGAGAAGCCGCGTTATCTAGAAACAAGATAATTTTTCGATTCTGGGCTTCGGCAAGGCACGAAAGAAAAGCCCACTCTCATCGGCGTTGTAAATGTCTTCAGGCTGGTACCCATTCAACAGAGTTTGCAGCTTTGTCCGAAACTGTTCGACATCATCCTGATTCACATCTGCAGCTTCACCAGATATGCATTTGAAGGAAACATTATTCCTTAACCGCCATTTATTTAGCGATCCATCCGAAGCATTAAAATTAGGTACACCCAGTTTTCTTGCAAATTTCCATTGCTTTTGCTTTCAAAATGGGACCAGAAATCGGAATTTTTTGACTTCTAGCTTTAGCGAAAAGATCAAAACACATCCTCTCTATTTCCGAGCCGCCTTCTTTAAGGAAACTTCGCTTTTGGTGAATATTAGATCCAGACTCCCATTCAGAACGAATTTTTTCTTTATTTTTATTAATTTCAGCAGCTTCCGTTTTGCCAATATTGAACCTTTTAAAGCAAAGGAAACGTGTACCTACAAGTTAAATTTTGGACTCACCATACTTTACATTTTCAATTCCACGTACTGATAGCTTTTCTTTTTCGAAAACATTAATAATTTCCATTTTCTCTTTAATAGAAAGTAGCTTCTTTTTCGGGGCCATATTATTACGAACTTTGAACGCAACCACCTTTTACTTGACACGGGCGGCTTGAATGTGTGCATACATGTTAAAAGGGAAATCCCCTATTTCATTTTTATAATGAACAACAAAGCTTGCTTGCGATGTTTTTGAATTTTGTCCGTTTATGAGAAATTTTTTCATGGAAATGGCTTGAAATACAGTGTCCGCGTCCGGTTATTAGAGCGTCCGTTTATTAGAATGATATTTGTATGAAAAAATTATTGAAAAACCTGTGTACACAAAATTTGTCCGGTTATTGGAGCTGTCCGGTTAAATATATGTTTAAAACTTATTGCAAACAAATTAATGAATTTAAATTTAAAGAAAATTGAGTTAAATAAAACGTTTTGGTCAAAACTTTTACGCATTTGAATATCCTATTTTATAATGACAACTGCATGCCAGTGCCTTTAGGCAATTTTTTTTTTTTTTTATTCTGGAAGAAGGAAGGGCCGAAAACCAAAAAGAACATCAATTTCGTGTTCTCTGACATCAAATAAAATGAGAAATAATTTTTGTTTATAAATAAAAAATTTATGCATTAGAGGGTTAAACTGAATTATACTTGGAGAACGACAAATTCAAAGGATAAGCTTTAAATTTTAACTTATAAATACCTAACTTTTTATCGTTAACATACATTATATGTTTTCTAATAATTTTGTTTAACGTGCTTAATTTCAGGAGACAAATTTGGGTGGAAAAACTTTCGCTGGATGCGTTATGAGAAACAAAAGCCCGGAGTTTTGCAATATAAGACGTCTTTGAAACCAGAAGTGGAATTTAGTGAGTTAAATATTAACCCACGACGTCCAGAAAAGTCCAATTCAGCATTGATATCCAGCTATGCGTGTCCGTTGACTGTATCAAAGAACAAAAAGCAGGACTTACTGGATGTACTTCCTTTGATCAACACCGAGTTTCACAACTTTTATAAATGCATAGCAGCGGACGCTGAACGCCAAGTCGAAATTGACTCGGACCTCGAATAAGAAGATAACTAAATTCAATATTCTTTTCGATGCTTATACATTTAACATTTACATTTATTTATTATAAGATTTCCTTGTATACGACTATGTACATCAACTGGCATTAGATATCATAATATGACAATTATATTCTACATTACATTCTACATTATTAATAGTATAAAGTTTATGGAATAAGTAGGAAAAAGAAAATAGTTAGAGAGAAAAGGAAAACAGATATGAAGATAGATTTTAAGTTTTTATGCGATTTTTTGAATTCTTTCTTTAAAACACACGAGATTTTTTCTTTATTTTAATGTACATTCATTTATAAGATTAAATTAATGATAAATGTTAAATTAAAAGCTGCCTGTTTCGGCTTTCTTTTAAAATGTCCATATGTTAAATAAACTTGAATCAACTTAAGATAAAACAAGTAAGGAAGTCTAAGTTCGGGTGGAACCGAAGATTATATATCTAGTAGTGATCTAATATGTCATCCCAATTTACGCAGGTCTATTTTAATAATTTCAGTTCGTATTTGCGTTCAAATAGACAGACGGACAGACAGATAGACGTATCGAGAGACGGACATGGCTACATCGACTCAGCTCATCCTCCTGATCATTTCAGTATACTTTTTGATGGGACTATCTCTTTTTCCTCTCATACGTACAAACATTTCATGTTAATGAAAGGTACGAAAATCAAAAAAGATATACAACTTCGCTTTTGCAGTGGGGTATTAACTACTTTTATCCTGAACGTTCTGAAATACATTAATAAATATATACCCCGATTCGTTTATGCCGAAATTTACCTTGTGTGCGTAACAAAAATAGATATAAAAAAGGGTGTCTTTCATAGGCGCCAAAGAACTCAAACGATCTTTATGAAATTTTCACAATATATACTTGGGTTCACTGGGTACAGCATAGACAATATATAGTTTTGGAAAATTAGGCGGAGCCACGCCCCCAGGCTATATAAAGTTTGAATTCGTCATAACTCCGAACTTTTTTGGTCAAAATAATTTTGATATATGTGTCCCTTAGTCAATATCTCCATAATTTTTCAAAAGTTGGCGGTGCCACGCCCACATATTTTGTGTTTTGTTTTGCTCTTTAACTTTCACGATAGGTTCAGAAGTTTGCTGGGCACGACACAGTCTGTATATAGCTTTTGGAAAAGCCCCCAAGTTATATAAAGCTGCGGTGCGGTATAGCTAGGAGTTTATTTGGTTCAAGTTAATGACATTTTATATATAGATGTGTTCTTTGTATCAAAACGTCAAAACAACGTCTACCGGGTTTGCTAGTATATTACAAAATGGAGAAAGCAAACAACGAATTTTAGCATTCTTTTGTAAAACTGAGAGACTAGTTTGCGTTCAAATAGACAGACGGACAGACAGACAGACGGACGGAGAGACGGGCATGGCTAAATCGACTCCGCTCATCGTGCTGATCATTTTAGTGTATTTTTTCTCTTCTTCTTCTCATACTTACATAAATTTAATGTTTATGAAAGGTGTGAAAATCAAAAAAGATATATAACTTCGCTATTGCAGTGGGCTATTAACTACGTGCCCGAATATTTTGCTTGTGTGTTTGAGTTGATTTGGTTTTGTGTTTTTCCGCCAGGGTGGATACTGGATTTATATTGGAACGAATTTTCGTCATCCCTTGTAAATTTTGTGTGTTTCCCGATTTGGCTAATTTTTGGCAGGAGTATAACACATACTACTGAGAAGCAGCTGACCAATTTTCATTGAAATGTCAAGATTGAATTATAAGCTATTGCCTTTGAAAATAGCAGAAATTTTATGCTGAAAGCTTAAAAAACTTATTATGTGTGCAAAATCTGATTGATATAACTAGCTTAGTTTTAGAAACATCGCTTTTTAAATTTTACAAAATATTTTTCAGACCTATGTTAAAAATCTGGGGGTGGACATTAACCGATTTCGCCCATTTTAACAGCAACCAGTTACCTTTATATATACAACATTATCACCAAATTTCGTTTCGACAAATCAATTTTTGGGAGAGTTATAGCATAAAAAGTTTTGTGGAATAGTCCACTATAAAAGGGGCGAGCCACGCCCATTTCCGAAAATTTTAAGTTTTTGGATTTCTTTGTTTACGGAAACTTTAAAAGTGAAATATAAATTATGTAAAGCTATTTTATGCAAAGTTATTGCCTATTTAAAATATTTACGATCCTTTTCAAAATCTTTCATATAAAAGTGGGCGTAGACCTTAACCGATCCCGCCCATTTTTCCCGGAACATTCTATGCATACCTGGAAATCTTCGTGCTGAATTTCGTTTCGATATACTGAACGGTTTTTGATTTATGATTAATATTATTTCTAAATTTGACTTAATCAAAAGTGGGCGGTGCCACTCCCATTTTCAAAAATTTCATGAAAAATTTATTTTATGCCTTAATGTGAATGCATTCACCAAATGTTATCCTTATAGGTGTGCTATGTACTGAGTAATCATTTTTTTTGTGTTTTCGAAAATATTCTATGTATAAAAAGTGGGCGTGGCTATCATCCGATTTAGCCCATTTTAAATAGCGCTCGGAGATGAGTGCCAAGAAACCCGCATACCAAATTTCATCAAGATATCTCAAAATTTACTCAAGTTACGGACGGGCGGACGGACGGACATGGCTTAATCAATTTCTCTTTTCGTCCTGAACATTTTAATATGTATAAGTCAATATCTATCTCGATCCGCTTATGCCATTACGTACTGCCGTTAGGCGACTAAAGTTATATACCTTGTGTGCGTAGCACTACTAGGCATATAAACATGTACCAATTTAATCAACCCAAAATTGACAAAATATCTTATTTATTTGTTTTCAATTTATTTAAAAAAGTTAAACGTTTTTTTGAAAGCAATTGACTGCAAAACGTGTCTTTAAGGATCAGTGCCCAGTTTAGATGGAGTTTTTTCCTTAAGAAACTTCTTTTGTAGAAAACCTTAAACATGTTTTTTCGTTCTCCTGAAAAATTAGAATTTTTAAAAGAGGTTAGTTTGACAAATGTCCACAGATTTGTATACTCACCAAAAATTTCAATAGATATAAAAAAGCTGTTTTTTTTCGATTTGAACAGCAGGAACCCAGCAATAAATAAAAGTAGATTATGACAATATTTTATAAGTATCTAACTATGATTTATTTGATTCATCTTTTCCGCAATATTATCTATGTACATTTGTACGTTTGTAGTAGATAATTGTAAAATGTATCCCAGGTGTTTGTGTGAGATTCGATTTCTGTGCTTTGAGTCGATAATTTGTAAGTTTCAAAAAACAATTGAAAAAACACTTTCACACATATGAGTACTTTAAAACATTGAATTGAACAGAGTTTTAAGATTTCTTCTCGAAGCAAGGATATTTAGTTTTGTCAATGGATTTCCAAGACTCAATTCCTTCATGACTAAAAAACTTTGAGTCAGCTTACAAGTCACACATTTTCAATACTTTGTTTATTAATATCATATTTTAATGGGTTATATGACTTTATTTTTTATTTATTTATTTGAATTTGTTTGTACAAGTAAGACATAGTCTTTTATTAGCTTATGCAAGAGACAGAGATTTCGCATTTTTAGAAAATTATAAATATCGCATCCGAGAATTTTGCGTGGCATATGAAGATATATTATCGAATTTCTTTTTAGAGAAAACGAACCTGGCAACATTGTTAAAAGCCAGCTGCAATTTGTTGAGGGAAATTGAGTCCAGGTTACCGTATATCAATTCACCGTAAGAAATTTGAGGTATTATTAGAGCTTTGACCAGTTTCATCTTAGCGTATCGTGGCAACTAATAGGCAGTTCTGTATAAATTACGCAGGTTATTGTATATCTTGCATACTGCAAGATTGATGTGGTCAACACAAGTCAGTTTAGAGTTGATTTTCTTACCAAAATTAGTTACCACATCGTGAAAAACTATTTTATCTCCATTAAGCATAATATCCGGAAGGTTGTTTGCGTCATTTGCTGTATTTGCTATTGCTATCGCCTTAGATTTACCTGCATTGAGCGATAGTTTATTTAAGTTAGCCCAGTTAGCTATACGGCCGCCGTGGTGTGAAGGTAGTGTTGCCGGCCTACCACACCGAAGGTCCATGGTTCGAGCCCTGGTACAGGTAACATCAAAAGTGATTTGAAAAAAGTTTTTCAAAACGGGGTCGCCCCTCGGCAGTGGTTTGGCAAACTCTCCGAGTGTATTTCTGCCATGACAGGCTTCTCAGCAAAAATTCGTCTCCTTTGTAGATGCCGTTCGGAGTCGGCAAAAAACTGTAGGTCCCACCAATTTGTAGGGAAAATTCAAATCGGCACACCACAAATTGGAAGAGAAGCTTGGCGCAAAAATCTCTTAGGAGGTTTATGATGATATACCTGTTGTATATCGCGCCATAGAGAGAGAGAGTTAGCTATACGTCCTAAATCTTCATTCAGCCTAGCAAATAAGTCTTCAGAAAGACCGATAGGTCGAGACATGTAAGTCTGGGTATCGTCTGCATATAGATGTATGGAGGCGTTGTGGCAACAAGTAACTATGTCATTGATGAAGAGCGTAAACAATATTGGGCCTAGGATAGACCTCTGTGGAACACCAGATGTGATTGGTTTTAAACTAGAGACTTGATCATCACATTGAACTTGTTGAAATCTCTCGGAGAGATAACTTCGCATTAACTTAATTGCAAAAGCGCTGAAGTTATAGCTGGTTTCGAGTTTAAAAAGGGGTATTTTGAGGTCAACCGTATCAAAAGCTTTGGAGAAATCCAGGAGTACTAACACTGTGAGTTCATTGTTGTCATAGGCTGGACGTATGTCTTCTAGAATCTTTAACATGGATGAAGCACAGCTGTACCCTCTTCTGAATCCCGACTGGACGTCCGATAGTAAATTATTCTTATTTATATGGTCAGTTATCTGCGTTGCCAATAACTTCTCATATACCTTCGATAAAGAAAGCAACAGACTTATCGGTCTAAACTCATTGTAAGAACTCGGAGACTTAGACTTGGAGACCGGGACAACATTAGCCATTTACCATTGACTCGGAAAACCGCTGCTAGTTATAGAGAAATTAAAAATGTGAGTAAGCGGAGAGGTAGCAAAAGGAAGGATAAGTTTGATAAATCGTATGCTAATGCATTCGACTAATTAGCAAATATTGCGTTTCGGCTTTCTTTTAAAATGTCCATATGTTAAATAAACTTGAATCAACTTAAGATAAAACAAGTAAGGAAGTCTAAGTTCGGGTGGAACCGAAGATTATATATCTAGTAGTGATCTAATATGTCATCCCAATTTACGCAGGTCTATTTTAATAATTTCAGTTCGAATTTGCGTTCAAATAGACAGACGGACAGACAGATAGACGTATCGAGAGACGGGCATGGCTACATCGACTCAGCTCATCCTCCTGATCATTTCAGTATACTTTTTGATGGGACTATCTCTTTTTCCTCTCATACGTACAAACATTTCATGTTAATGAAAGGTACGAAAATCAAAAAAGATATACAACTTCGCTTTTGCAGTGGGGTATTAACTACTTTTATCCTGAACGTTCTGAAATACATTAATAAATATATACCCCGATTCGTTTATGCCGAATGAAGTAATTTACCTTGTGTGCGTAACAAAAATAGATATAAAAAAGGGTGTCTTTCATAGGCGCCAAAGAACTCAAACGATCTTTATGAAATTTTCACAATATATACTTGGGTTCACTGGGTACAGCATAGACAATATATAGTTTTGGAAAATTAGGCGGAGCCAATTTGTTAAATAAGTCTGCCAAATCATTTGTCCTACTAGGGTTATAAACACACGCCACGAAGCATTTTGTTCGTGCGTCGCCTATCTCAACAAAAATATATTCAACCACACTTGCATCCCCTGAACAATAAACTATCTTTGAGTTTAAAACATCTCTGCAATAAATTGCAACTCTACCACCACGAGTGTTACCTTTTCTGTCATTTCGCAGTAATACATAATCATTAATTGCGTATGAACGACCATCAACGCTGGATCTGAACCAAGTCTCAGTGATGCAAATTAAATCAATATTTTTCTCAGCAAATACATAAGAAAGATAGTCCAATTTTTCAACCGTAAGACTACAACTATTTAAGTGACACATATTAAATGTATGTTTTTTTTGAAATTTGACTAAATATAAACTTTACATGCCCACTGTCAGCACAATCAGTAGTCACTCTATCCACAATCAAAACAAACAAGCTGGATGAATTAAAAAAGCATTAAAAAGCAACTAAAAGTGTTGAGAGTATAATATAACAATAAAAGCGCTGTAATATCTCGCGGTTATTTTTCGTTAGGCACTCATGAACAAATAATTTGCCATTTCCACTATGCCCAATATCGTTGAGCGTAATTGGCCTTTGGTTTGTTTTACAGAAATTCGCTATTGCTCTTAAAAGCTAAGAGCGTTCGGAAGGTGAATTAAGCTTTATTATGATGGGCGAGTGCGAAAGCGGCACGAATTGATGGCGGGCTTATTTGAACCGTGCGATATATATTATTAAGTACTCCACACAAATCCTCATTTGGCGTGTGGGGAACCCCACTTATCAATATATCAGACAGCACGACATTGTTTCGACTTTCATTGAGCTGGCTTTTTAGGGAATTGACATCCGATCGGAGCTGCCTACATTCGCTTTCACCTAACTCAACCTTTGTTTCCATTTTACTCCAACTGCTTTTTAAATTCGCTATCTCAGCCGGCAACTCACCAACTCTCTGCAAAACTCGCTGCTTCGACTCTCTTACTTGCTCCATGATGCTCTCTTTCCATAAAATCATTTTTGCCTCTAGGCGCGAAATCTCACTCGAAGTTGGTGGGGGACTTTCAATTGTTGATGATTTAGCAAACGTTGGAGTGAAATGTGGGGAAGATGCTGCCGCTGTTTGCCGAGTTATTTTTATCTTTGGTCTTTGCGCCATATTATGAGTTTATATTAAATTTATTTATGTATTTCAAAAAGCAAGCAAGATGGAGGATGGGGCCGTGTGCAGAAGTCCACGGAAGTGGAGAAAGTTTCTAATCGCCACTCACCTGGGAATGGCCAGAGCGATTCTTTTGCATGCGGTTCAAGCAACTCACTACTTCCGGGCTTTGCGCCCAAGTATCCTCTGGGTATCCACCGAACACTCGTGGTGTGGCTGTAAGCGGGCGTGTGTCTTGGATCAAGCGGCTCGCTTTACAAAGGTGTAATAGAATTCAACCTCTCGTGAAACGGGTTGTGCGTTGGGTTTGGCCCCACCTAATAAAACAAAGTTCCAATGAAATTCAACAACAAAGCCTCGAATATGAGAACCCCTTTTTTAGATGACAACACCCGCAAACGAAATAAGTATTATGAGGTAAGGACATGTACCTGGAATGTCCAGTCCCTTAATGGGGAAGGTGCCGCTGCCCGGCTGGTTGAGGTCCTGAGGAAAGCAAAAGCTGACATCGCCGCCATACAAGAGATGCGATGGACGGGGCGAGGAAACACGATCAAAACACCTTGCAACAGCTACTGGAGTGGGCATGAAGACAACCGCAGAATCGGCGTGGGATTTGTGGTGGGAGAGAGACTCCGTCACCGAGTAGTGTCGTTCACACCCGTGAACGAGCGTCTCGCTGCAATCCGCATAATCCGCGATTTTTCACCATATCGTTTATCTGCGCTCATGCACCGACGCACAGTGGCGCCTTTTGAGTTTTTTCTTTGCAAAAATCATAACTTTGGAACCAATGAAGATATTTTACAAATTTAAAATGCAAATGGAAGCTAATTATTTTATTGTGTGAAAGCTCAAAATGTCACAGATACAGGATGCTTTTAAAAAAATTGTCAAAGTCGAAAATTTTTAGAAAAAATTAAATGAGATTTGTCTTATAATGACGTATTGAAGCATTAAATAAGATAAGCTAATGATTTTGATAAGATAGCGTGGCACTGCCCACTTATGACAAAAAGTTGTATCTAAGTAGTCACGTAATCAATAACTACTAAAATCGATAGACATACTTTTATAAAACTCAAATGTCCGTTTTTGGCGCCACATTTCAAAATTCATCGTAAAATTTTACATCTTTTTTTTTTATTTACAAGCCAAATATGTATTTTATTAATAACTAAAAGTTATTGAAAGTGGTTCAATGAAATTTTATTTGAGCTAAAGATTAAACAGCCAACGAATTTTGGAAAAGGGGAGTGGCACTGCCCATTTATGCTAAAAATTTTGAACTTAGTAACCGCTTTACCAATTTGTACTAAACTCGATAGACGTATTGATTTCTATAAAAATTTCATACTCGTTTGAAGGCGAAATGCCTAAGCTTTAAAATAAATTTGATAAACTTTAGAGAAATGCAATAACGAAAAGTATGTATTTATAAATTACTAAACTAATTAATTCTTTTTATTTATTTATTTATTTTATTTATTTTATTTCGGCCAAACACACAACCATAAGTTATTTTTACAGTGTTTGTCCATAAAAAACAAGTTAACATTTTTAACATGCGTATATAAAAACTAAAACTAACAATACACAACTTAAAACTAACAATTTTTACTTAGACTATTACAATAAGGTACTGAAGAGATGTATACGAGATAGATAAAGATTGGATAAATGAAAAAATATCAGGAAAGAAAGAAAATATAGTGAAAAATGAGGAAGGGGAAGGCGTATGGGGTAAAGGATTGTGATTGTGCTCAGTGACACTCGGCAAAGTACCGAAGCAATTCCGATCTAAAACGCAGCATTTCCTTAATAGCTTTAATGTTTGGGGGTAAGGTGTTCCAATTGCGGATGGATAAGACAAAGAATTGACGCTCAGTCACTAAGCAGGTAAATTTAGCAGGGACTAAGTTAAGCGAGCGCAAAGATTTGGAGTGCTCCAGTCGATCTTTGAGATATCGGGATTTATCGGGATTAAGGACTAAATCATTGTCGGAAGCCCACTTGCTTATAGATTCCAGGTCAGCGTTTAAGTTATTAACACACGAATTAAGTAGACAGCTAACATAAAGCTGCACATCATCTGCGTAGACATGGACTATGTTCGATAACATTAAAAAGATCATTGGCATACAGCACAAACAGCAACGGGCCAAGAATAGAACCTTGAGGAACACCTCTGGTTATAGGCAGCCAATCGGACATGTTGTTTCCAGCACAAACAGCTTGTACACGGTCACTTAGATAGGTTTTAACTAGGGTTGATGCCGGCGTAGAAAAATTAAACAAGTTTTTGAGCTTTAAAATAAGGATTTCATGGTTAACTGTATCAAAACCCTTGGAATGATCAAGTAACGTCAGAAAAGTAACATCGTTTTTGTCTATGTTGAGCCTAATGTCGTCAGAAACTTTTAAAAGCGCTGTAGTGCAGCTCATGTTGGGTCTAAACCCCCACTGAAATTTGTTCACCAAAGAGTTATTGTATATAAAGGAGTTTATTTGGTTATGCATGATTCGCTCGAGAACCTTAGATAGGTATGGTAGTATTGCAATGGGCCGATAGTCTCTCTCTCTATGGCGCGATATACAACAGGTATATCATCATAAACCTCCTAAGAGATTTTTGCGCCAAGCTTCTCTTCCAATTTGTGGTGTGCCGATTTGAATTTTCCCTACAAATTGGTGGGACCTACAGTTTTTTGCCGACTCCGAACGGCATCTACAAAGGAGACGAATTTTTGCTGAGAAGCCTGTCATGGCAGAAATACACTCGGAGAGTTTGCCAAACCACTGCCGAGGGGCGACCCCGTTTTGAAAAACTTTTTTCAAATCACTTTTGATGTTACCTGTACCAGGGCTCGAACCATGGACCTTCGGTGTGGTAGGCCGGCAACACTACCTTCACACCACGGCGGCCGCCACCGCCGATAGTCACCATTAGCTTTTTTTAGCGGAATAATCTTGACTCTTTTCCAAGAGTCCGAAAGACTGACGTGGTCAGGATAGTATTAAAAGCATGTGTTATATACTGTAAAATTTTTGGTAGCAAGCACTTGACAAACTTTGGGTTTATACCATCAAGACCAACCGCATTTGATTTGATGCTAAGTATGGACTGAACTACATCACAGTCGTCGACACGTTTGAAATGAAAACTGGTCGAAGCGCTACTTGTGTTTCTGCTGTAACTGTCACCACATGTGTTACTTACAGAAACGGGCGGATTTGCAAATTTTCTGTTTAGTTCATCAACGTCAGCAGACACAGAGACAGGTTAGGTTTTGTTAACAATCCCAATCTCACGAACTTTACGCCATTCCTGCTTAGAACCAACAGCCACACTAAACTGATGCTCATAGTATTGCAACTTTCTGAGTTTGATCGCTTTTGTGACATCGCGTCTGCAAGCTTTAAAGCTGTTATAATTGTCTTGACTTTTGATTCTCTTAAATTTTTTTATATAGTTATTGAACCAGGGGCGTTTTTTAACATTTTCTGATTTATATACAAGTGGTACAAACTGCTCAAAGAGTGAAATTATGTTTGTTTCAAGAAAATTATTTTTGATCAGTGCTGGAAACTAAGTTGTACATATAGTTCCATTCAGTCTTCTCCACAGCCTCATCGAGATGTTCGTAATCTATATGTGCAAAGTCGCGAAAGGAGTATAATGTGTTAACACAGGTCAATTGAAAATCAAAAGTCAGGAAAGTCAAATCGTGTTTAGAAAAACCTGCAGCAGACAGTTGGTCGTAAAGAAGTACTTTTTCAATGTCATTCACAAAGAAAATGTCCAGCAGAGTGCTACTGTTTTGTGTGAAGTGAGTGGGCATAGTAACGTTAGATGGATATAAACCCAAGGTGTGCATATCAAGGGCAAAATTACTTTCGCGAAGTAAGTCACTGTTAAAATCTCCGACTATGACAATGTTGTTATAGTGAAGGGTCAAGCCTTCTATAAAGTCAACAAAAGGTGTGTATGCAATGCACCTATTTGGTCTATATACACAACCAACAAGGATCCTATCTATCTGGGATTGTATTTCAATAAAAATATATTCAATTGAGCTAGTAGTTTCTGAGGTACATTTTAGGGAACAAGAAAGACTATTTTTGACGTACACAGCAACACCACCACCAAGCAAAGTTCTGTCCAAACGAAAAAGTTTATAGCCACTAACACTTAACATGGCGTCGTTATGCCAAGTAGAAAACCAAGTCTCGGATACACATACAACATCAACGCCAGAAGACTCAAAGATAAATCTGAATTCACCTATTTTAGGTGGAAGGCTCTGGGCGTTAATATGACATATTTTTAAGCCATTTTTTTGTTTGCTTAGAACCCGTATCATGTTATGAGTAGAGTACCCGCAATTGAAACCCGTACGTTCGCTGTTACCCATCACTAACAAAAAAAGTAAGTAAGAGAATATTGCATTCAAGTGTAATTGTAATTTGAATAAAACCGAACACAATAAGAAATAAGTTAGAGACGGTAGTTAAAAGAAAGATAATGTGGGAGATATAGAGCAAGAAATTAGATATAATAATACAAAGAGAGTTACAATTTTTTATTAACACTAAACGATATAACAAGAGAGAGTGCAAATGCAAAAACACAAGTAGTCATTTGTTGCTGCCCAACAGAGCTTCAATGATGAAGACATCTTCTCCATTTCATCCTCAATTTTACCTTCAATTTTAGCTTCAATCCGAGCAATCCATTCCGGCGGGGGGAAATTATCGCCTTTGGCGTCTTTGATCTGAGGCGTAGATGGCGAGTTGCCTAACAGGCGCGCAGACTTAGGGCGACCAGCGATGCTTGGGTTGGTATGATAATAAAAAGTAAAATAACTTACAGCAGCAGCAGCAATCAAAAAACTGAGAGCGAAGATAAAACGAAGATGCCAGCAATGTGCAGAGATAATGCAAGAAAAACACCGTACAAAAGGCAACAACAACAACTGAAGAAAAGAAACGAAGGTGGCGAAGACAAGCAGATAAGCAGCGTAAGCAGCAGCGTCGGCAGCGGTGAAATGTTGACAAAAATTTGTATGGAGAAAAATTAAACAGCAGCAATATGAGTGCACGAAAATTATACCGATTTTTAATCCAGCGATTTGTAGTAGAAACGCAAATTGATAAATGTTGTACTGTATATTGTTCTCGTACTAAATTAAAGATTTAATACCACAAAATTACCGGTTAAATTTAATTAAATTCACAGAGCAAGCATAAACACGTCAACTCTATACTCCAGCTAAACATTGAAATAAAAAATTTACTTGTACATAGATATCTTATTTTTCAATAAAGTAACAAAATTTATTAGTAAACTGGTTCATGGCAGTTTAAAATATCTAAAATTGCTCCCATTCTTTTCACAATATCTCTAGCAATTCCTGTTATGCGAGCAGTCACTTCATCGTTTTCAAAAAATCTTCTTGAGGAGTTACCATCATTTGAATTTCCGTATCCATACTTTGGACAGTCAACTCTAAGGCCAATCTCTTTATAGAATGCATCCTGAATTATTTTTTTCTCCTGTTTTGTTTCTCCTTACATGTTGTATTGTCGTCGAAAACTTCTCCTTGTTGTGGTAGTGTATTAGCCAGCTTCAAAACAAATTCTATACATCTAATCCTAGCATGCAAAGGAGATATTCCATACTCATAATTTAGTTCGTCAGTTATTGAATTCTCAAGATTTTCAAAGTCCTTTTGGCTCTTCTTGCAAATTGGACATTTCATTGTAGATGTCGTATTTGTTATTAAGTTCAAAACTTTTCCATCGACCATTGTTAGAAGAAAATCATGCTTTATTGTAATGACATTATTGTTGGTTCTAATTTGGCAATTTGATTTTTTATATCACTCACTGTAGCTTTTATGAGTTCCGAAGACTCATTCTCGTATTTAAATAATATCAGGCGGCACAATATAGTTGATGACGGACGTGGATTTTTCCAATATTCTGAAGCTTCATCTTTTAGTCGTAATGGAACAATAGAAGCCATTAACGTTATACTATCTGTAATTGTTTCATCGTCTACATTTATTCTTTGTTTATTTTTGCTTTGTCTTCATGATCCATCACAGCCCCACTTAGTTATCAATACTAGCTCCTTTGGCAGTGATTTCAACTTTTCTTCAGTAAAACTTTGAAGGAGTCATGTACACGTATGATCCATTAGGTTTTGTAGCTCAATTTCAGCTGATACTTCGGTTATTTTGGGACTTAGAGGAACTGCTTTTTTCTTGGCTTGAGTAATTTTTTTGTATCCAGGTAAAATATCGGCACTACGTTGCAATAATGACTTACGCAATATAATATATATAACCGAGATCTATAAACAGCGTCAAGGCTTCTTTGGGAGTGTATTTCCTAGGTAGCGCATTTGGTGGTGTGGGAATGCTGTTTTTGATCCTCATCAGTCGTACTGGAGTTGCTACCGCAACTGCTTCTGTTATATGAGACTTCACGTTTTCTTCGTCTTTTTTATATTTAATAGCCAGTGCTTCTTAAAGATGAGTCGCGGCCATAGCTTTTGTGGTATCAGACAGCTTCCTTTTCCTTGTGTAGGTAGAACACCCTTCTATGGGTTTTGTTGGTCTCCCTCTAGTTGGATTGGTTGACGTACTAGGCGTTTTTTCGTCCAAAAAGTTTTGTCAGCTAGCCATGTCATGCTTACTTAGAAAATTTTGAATTGTTACGATGGACGTCCTTCCATTTTCTTGCTATCATAATGTATTGTAAACCAATTTTTTCTTCCAGGCCTTCCTTTTCTTTAATGCTTGTTTCACTCGCTAATTCTCTCATAATAGCCTCAACGAAGTCCCGTCTTGACTTTGTAGATTCAAACACCGCAAATAGTTTCGAGTTTTCTAGATACATATTAGAATTGGCTTCGAGTGTATCTGACTAAATATTAAACTGTGAACTATATTTAAAAATACTATTCACTTTATTTAAGTAAACAGAATACTAAGTTCCTTAATCTCCAAAAGACGAATGATAGTGTGCATTGTATGATGGATAGCTTTATATACCTACTCAAATTATTAAAATGAATTTCAGGTATACAATTCGTAACTAAAAAAATGTATGTTGTTAACAAGTTCCAATAACAAAAACGACCTTA
This sequence comes from Merzomyia westermanni, assembly GCA_949987695.1. Taxonomy (NCBI): domain Eukaryota; kingdom Metazoa; phylum Arthropoda; class Insecta; order Diptera; family Tephritidae; genus Merzomyia; species Merzomyia westermanni. The sequence continues at coordinate 137,502,630 of OX465292.1, forward strand.
CGGCCGTACTGAATTATATATACCTGCTCAGGCGCGTATTTATGCCCACGGCGGCCGCCGTGGTGTGAAGGTAGTGTTGCCGGCCTACCACACCGAAGGTCCATGGTTCGAGCCCTGGTACAGGTAACATCAAAAGTGATTTGAAAAAAGTTTTTCAAAACGGGGTCGCCCCTCGGCAGTGGTTTGGCAAACTCTCCGAGTGTATTTCTGCCATGACAGGCTTCTCAGCAAAAATTCGTCTCCTTTGTAGATGCCGTTCGGAGTCGGCAAAAAACTTTAGGTCCCACCAATTTGTAGGGAAAATTCAAATCGGCACACCACAAATTGGAAGAGAAGCTTGGCGCAAAAATCTCTTAGGAGGTTTATGATGATATACCTGTTGTATATGGCGCCATAGAGAGAGAGATGTTTAACTTTATTTGATGTAAAAAGTGAAGTTGCAGCTGGACGCAGGTAGACTTTATGAATTTAGGTAACTGAACATTTCACAAATAATTACTGTTAATTTGACGGAGCACATATTTAAAAATTTTTTTTTCCATCAAAGTTTTAAAAAGGGCCTAAAAGTACTGGATTTATATTGGAACGAATTTTCGTCATCCCTTGTCAATTTTGGTTTTGTAACTGTTATATACGTTCATCTGGCATCCTTGCTAATTATTCTTTATTACTCACTCCTCATTACTTATTACTTGTTACATCATACTTATTCAGCAATAAGCGCACATACACACATGTAAGATTCTGCTGAGATGAACTATTAAATAAAGAGAATACACATTCCGTTGCTGTGCTTAATATTAAAAAGACGTGTTAATACACTACAGTAACTAACCGGTTTCGGCGAACCGCCATCTACAAAACCAAATCAACTAAAAATAGGCATTTCGAAAAACAGGTATATCCGCCAACTTTTAACAAAAAAAAATTTCAAATTTTTCCCAATGTTGAAAATTGGTCAACTTTGAGCGGCTCTACCTGGTAAACTATAAATTTCTGTGAAAAAACAGTTGTATATTCTTGATCCCTGGAAAATTCTCTCTTAGAAACATGTATTAGATTTAGCGAACGCTTTCATAATTTTTTTGATTTTTGTCATGTTTTAACGGCAGAGGCGCCATTGTGCGACGGAAGAGAAGAACGACGTGGAAAAGGATGCGATCTACGAGCGCCTGGAAGAAGCATACGAGCGCTGCCCCCGTCATGATATCAAAGTCGTGCTTGGCGACTTTAACGCCAGGGTGGGTAAGGAGGGTGTATTTGGCCCCACTGTCGGCAAGTTCAGTCTCCACGATCAGACTTCGCCAAATGGATTCAGGCTGATCGACTTCGCCGGTGCCCGAAACATGGTCATATCCAGCACTAGGTTTATGCACAAGAAGATCCATCAGGCTACATGGCTGTCCCCCGATCGAAAAACGTTGTGACCACGTTGTGATAGACGGACGGCATGCTTCCAGCGTTTTAGATGTTTGCACAATACGGGGACCTGACATCGACTCTGATCACTACCTAGTAGCAGCCAAGATTCGTACCCGCTTCTGTACGACAAACCAGGTGCAACAAAAAACGCAGGGAAAGCTGGACGTCGAAAAGCTGCAATCGCAACAGACCGTCAATTATTTCGCAGATCGCCTCTCACACCTGCTCTCCGAGAGCACAATTCAACCTAGTGGAATGCATGAGCAGTGGGATCATATCTCAGGGGCACTCCGTACCGCAGCCGAAGAAGTAATTGGATTCCGGCGAACACGAAGAAACAACTGGTATGATGATGAAGAGTGCCGCTTTGTCCGAAAAGAAAGGACGAAGCCTACAAGGCAACGCTGAATGCAACGAGGAGTGTGTGAACACTACCGCGAGTTGAAGAGGCAAGTGGGGCGGCTTTTCCGGGCGAAAAAAGACAGGCAGATAAGCGTGAAATAGAGGAGCTTGAGATTCTAGCCAACGGGAATAATGCCCGAAAATTCTATCAAAAAATTCGGCCAATGACAGAAGGTTTTAAACCCGGGGCGAACTCCTGTAAGAATGAGAACGGCGACCTGGTGGCCGATGTTCAGAGAGCACTCAGAATATGGAGGGATCACTTCTCTGCCCTTTTAAATGGAGAAACTGAGCAAGAAACCAGAGAAGATGCCGAACCCGAGCCCACAATCGAAGATGCTGGAATTGACGTTCCACAACCCGACTATAATGAGGTGCCAATAGCAATATCCCGATTGAAAAACAATAAAGCAGCTGGCGCTGATGGTTTGCCTGCTGAGCTATTCAAACACGGACGCGAGAAGCTGGTAAGGCGCATGCATTAGCTTCTATGCAGAATATGGTCGAATGAATGCATGCCTGAAGATTGGAATCTAAGTGTTCTCTGCCCAATCCACAAGAAGGGCGATCGTGCAAACTGCGCCAACTATCGCGGAATCAGCCTGTTGAATATCGCATATAAGGTCCTATCAAGCGTATTGTGCGAAAGACTGAAGCCTGATGTGAACACACTGATTGGACCTTATCAGTGCGGCCTCAGACCTGGTACGTCTACCATCGACCAGATTTTTACAATACGCCAAATCTTGGAAAAAACCCGTGAAAAAAGGATCGACACACATCATCTCTTTGTTGATTTTAAAGCCGCTTTCGATAGCACGAAAAGGAGCTGCCTATATGCCGCTATGTCTGACTTTGGTTTCCCCGCAAAACTTATACGGCTATGCAAAATGACCTTGAGCAACACCGCCAGCTCGGTCAGAATTGGGAAGTACCTCTCCGAGCCATTCGAAATTAAACGAGGTTTCAGACAGGGTCACACCCTATCGTGCGATTTTTTTAATGTAATGGTGGAGAAAATAATAGAAGCTGTAGAACTTAACCGCGCTGGAACAATATTTTATAAAAGCGTGCAACTGTTGGCATATGCTGACGATATTGATATCATTGGCCTTAGCAACCGCGCCGTAACTTCTGCTTACTCCAAATTAGAAAAAGAAGCGAAGAAAATGGGATTGGTGGTGAACGAGGGCAAAACGAAGTACCTTCTGTCATCATGCAAAGAGTCAGCGCATTAGCGCCTTGGCAACCAAGCCACTGTTGGCAGCAATAATTTCGAAATAGTAAAGGACTTCGTTTACCTGGGAACCAGCATTAACACCAACAATAATGTTAGCCTAGAATTCCGACGAAGAATTACTCTTGCAAACAAATGCTACTTCGGACTGAGTAGGCAATGGAAAAGTAAAGTCCTCTCTCGACGAACGAAAATAACACTCTAGAAGTCACTCATCGCACCCGTCCTGCTATATGGTGCAGAAGCGTGGACACTAACAACATCTGATGAGGCGGCTCTGGGAGTATTCGAGAGAAAGGCGAGTACCTAAGAAGATTTAATGATGAGCTGTATGAACTTTACGCAGACGTCGACATAGTTCAGCGAATTAAAACACAGCGGCTTCGCTGGCTAGGCCACGTAGTGCGAATGAGCGAAGATGCTCCATCCCAGAAGGTATTCTTATCGGCACCCGCCGGTGGAAGCTGAGGAAGAGGGGACCACCACTTCGATGGAAGGTCCAAGTGGAGACCGATTTGCGATCCCGCGGTGTTTCCAATTGGCGCCAGTTGGCGCAACGAAGAAACGACTGGCGAGCTATGTTGGACGGTCAAAATCGCCCAGGCGGTTAGATGACCATGTACAGAAGAAGAAGCAAGATAGGGCAAAACGGATTTCACAAACTGGTTGCAAATGGCTTAACTAAGAACTTCCCCGTAATTTAAATAATTAAAATGACGTATATCTGTTTATAAAAGTATTCTATTGCAGCGAAAACAAGTGCACGTCTACTCTCTCAGCATACTTGTATAATAATTACGTATTCAAAATCTACAAGCCAATCATTGAAAATGTTTTTTACATGTGATATATCGTCAAATTACAACTATGGTTTAAACCAACACCCTCGGCAGGCGTCAGCCAAGTTAAGAAACAAGAATTTTAGGCCTCGAAGAATAAAACTGTTACCAACTTCCTCATCGAACGAAATTTGACCCTGTCTCCGATTAAATCGACGGCGACTCTTTTTACGACGTGGAACTCGCAGATGGAGCAAGAGCTAAACTTCCACGTAGATGGAGTACCTCTACCTACAGTCAACCACCCTAAACTTCTGGGTGTGACGTTCGAAAGCAGCAACGCTTTCGCTACTCATGCCAGCGCAATAGCCTCAAAGGTACAGAGCGGCAACAAGATCCTCAAGTCACTGGTCGGCCAAATCAAAATCCCCAAAATCTAAATACCCGAAACCGAAATTCCCGAAACCAAAATCCCCAAAATCAAAATAAATAAATATTTATACATACTCGTACGTCAAAATCAATTTTAACAAAATAAATTACATCGCTATTAGTACGAGATGCTTATATATTAATATATAAATTTGGAAGATGGAAATATTGATTGCACAGTGAAATACTAAAAGCTATGGATTTCAAATAAGTAAGTTTGTCTAAATCTTAATGATTTTTAACATTATCCGAAACATTCCAAAATGTAGGATTACATTTTGGGGCACCCAACTTCGTAATTGAACTGATATAATTTTTTTTTGAACTAAGCACATAAATTTTTAAAATCTCTGTCAGTTGAGCTTTCATTTAGTTCATTATAATCAGAGCTCGGAGTTGTATTCAAGTGCAAATTTTTATTTAACATCATAGAAACCCCAGAAAGCAGTTTATTTGTTTATTTATTTAATAAAAACTGGTTGTGCATAAGACTAATGTCTTTTAAGCCCATCATCTTTACAACATTAACCAATATGTACATTTGTAACAGATTTTAATATTCAAATATATATCATTTAAAACAAAAATTAATTTATTTAAATTCAAGAAATATAGATATAGAGTGAAAAGGATACAGAAATAGATAAGAATCAGAAATACCTTGCTAGTTAAAAATTTAAACACTTCCATTTTAAAGCACCTAGCATTTGTTATTGATTTTATTGCATTTGGTAAAGGGTTCCAGAGTGTGACCACACTGACAAAAAACATTCCTGATGAAGAATAATAATAATATTTTGGTACAATGAGGTTGTATGTCCTTGTTGATTGGGCGAAAGATAACTTTTCGAAGAGATATTTTGGATTTTTTGTTATAATAAGCTTGTGCAAATATATAAGTCTACGGTAATTCAAGAAAGCAGTCACATTACAATCAAGTATCTTGCGACTGAACTGTGATATGTGGTCGTACTTACGCTTAGAAAATACGTACCTGGCATAGCTATTTATGGCCATAACGAGTTTTCGCTCAGATACGCTGTCTTGATGCCCATATATGAGTTCGCCATACGAAATAAGTGGGACCACTAAACTTTTTACCAGACGTAATTTCATATCCTGAGGGACAAAACTAGCTGTATACCACAGCTTTCTAAGTACAAAATAAATTTTACAAATGGTTTGATTTATGTGGTTAGCGTAACTAAGGTATGAATTGATTTTATAACCGGGGCTAGTTAAAACATTTTCAAAATTGATCGGATAGTCCTCTATAGCTATTTTAGGAAGTAATTCAATACCATTTCGGTTGTGAGAAATACATACAGCTTTAGTTTTCTTTGCATTTAAGCTTAATTTATTAAATTTTGCCCAAATAGAAATTGAGCGCAGATCATCATTGACTCTAGCTATTAGGTCTTCAGAGAGGCCTATTGGGCGAGAAAGGTAAATTTGGGCATCGTCCGCATGCAAGTGAATGGACCCGCTTTCACAGCAGTAGACAATATCATATATAAAAATACTAAATAAAATCGGACCCAAAATGGATCCCTGAGGTACTCCTCAAAGTAGGCCTCTTCGCTCAGAAACCATGTTTTTAGTCACCACTTTTTGCCAACGATTAGTAAGGTAGCTTTCGAGCAGATTTATAGCGCTTTTCGAAAATCCAAAATATTTTTCTAGTTTCAGTAGGAGTAAGCTATGGTCGAAAAAATGGATTATCGGTACTAAATAATATCTTTTCATTAATTTTGAACTCATTAATGATTTGACAAGTGTTAGATTGTAGGAAGTAATCATTCATGATGTTGGCATCTAAAGTACCTTCTAGCTTGGGTTTGCTTCCTATTCCAGCAGATTTAAGATTGTTCCACAATATCTTACTTGGTAAATTTACATTAAGCTTGGTTAGATAGTTCCGCCTTTTTGAATTTTTAGTAGCTAGAGTTGATTGGTTACGGGAAACACGAAAAGCTTCCCAGTTTTCACTTGTTGGTAGCCGTTTCCAACGCATATACGGCCTGTTTCTTGCTCTTATAGTTTGCAGAACCTGTCTAGTAAACCATGATTGCTTTTTATTGTTAAGTTTTACGACTTTCCTTGGAATATATTTATCGTAAAGATAATTCACGATTAAAGTAAAATAGGTTAACTTTTCATTGATATTAGGAAGGAACCAGGCTGTGTTCCAATTGATAATACTAGCTTCGTAATTTAAAGTATCAATATCAACTGACTTAAAATCCCAATAATAAACTTGCTGGTCAACATTTTTATTGAAATGGAGGTCATATGATAAAAACATCATTTCGTGATCCGATACTCCCGGGAGAGAAAATTGATCACAGTGCAATACGTTGGAACTGTCAGGTACACATATTATGTCAAGAAGACTCGATTTGCAATTGTGACCAAAGCGTGTGGGAAATTTATTAACTACTTCCAAGCCAACAGAATATAACCTATTATTTAAGTCATTGGAACTGCTATCATTGATAAGAAGATCAACATTGAGATCTCCACATAGCAGAATATGTTCATATTTTGGAGCTAAATCAGCAAATTCAGTAAAGAGACTACTGAGGTCAAACCTTTTACTAGGATTGTTCACGCATACAACCAGACACCTTCTGCAACCATCTCCGATTTCTACCGTTACATATTCAACCGGCTCATTATAATTTGGATTAAAAATTACTTTGCTTCACAGTATGTGCCTGTCCCACCGCCTTTCGACCCCGTTTGCCTATCATATCTCAATAGCTTATAACCACGCAGTGCACAAGTAGAATCACATATTGACTCATTGAACCATGTCTCGGTTTAACAAAACACATCAACATCCAAGGCCCTGTAAAACATAATTCATATAATCTACTTTTTGACAATTATAGCAAGCCTGCCTGTTTTTCACTAACAAGCTTCAAAAGGAATTTTAAACAGTCAGTGTTCAAACTCATATAAGCATTAGTCATGCTGAGATCCAAAATCGGTGCTAAAAAATTGGAAGCTTACAGTTGCATTGATACGGCAATAAATGACAAGTTGGGGATATAGGAAAACAAAGGCAAGATTAAAAGATATGTGAAAGGAAAAGAATTAGGAAAACAATAAATTATCAACACATTTCCATAGATATGCTATCATAATAAAATATATGTAGGTACGTATTTATTTTGTATGTCGACTGACAAGTGCATCGACGCGCTCTTTGTTGTCCACCAAAATCGCCTTTCCACCGTGATGTACTCTTACGTAGAGTCTTCCACGTATGCTCAAAGCAGATGATAAGAGTTTTTAGCGTTTGAATTGTGTTGCGTGATACGTTATCACCCTATTTGCCTTCGTTCCTAGAGATAAATAACTCGCCTGAGAATTCGGACTCCCCGATCTATCGGAGCGAAATCCATTAAGTTTATTGGGTGGGTACCAAAGTCGAGTGGTTGTTATTATAAAAGATTAAGATAAACAGCCTCCAAACATCCCTATAGCGAGCACTCAGCAACAGTTTAGAGATAGGCCAACAAATGGCCTGATGATGAAATTGAGGAATTTAAGATAAAACGTATAAACGTAAGGGGACCAGAAAGTAATGTTAAGAAAAATATCTGTGTAAAATTCAGGTCGTATGAGAGTAAAAAGAAAATTATGGGCGCTAAGAGAACTGCCAAGAAGAAATTAAATACATCGGTTTTTTCGGGCACGAATGCAAATCGTAAAAATATCTTTATTAATAATTGTTTTACCAGCTACAACCGTGCTTTGTTTTTAGAAGCTACAAAAGTTAAAAAGGAGAAAAGTTTTAAATATTTGTGGCTAAGTAACTCAAGGTTACTTATGAAAAAATCTGAACATGATAGAGCTGTTGTCTTAAGAACGTTTGAAGACCTAGCGGATTTTTCTGTTTAGTTCTTTATTGTTTCATTTTTGTTTCCATAAATGAATACTAGAACGTTTTTTATAGACGACAGCTCTAACATAAATGTCAACATAAATGACATAGAAGATTTAAACTTTTTAACAGTAGAAAGTAATACGTTAACCTTCTTTTTTCTTTTTATGGCGCGATATACAACAGGTATATCATCATAAACCTCCTAAGAGATTTTTGCGCCAAGCTTCTCTTCCAATTTGTGGTGTGCCGATTTGAATTTTCCCTACAAATTGGTGGGACCTACAGTTTTTTGCCGACTCCGAACGGCATCTACAAAGGAGACGAATTTTTGCTGAGAAGCCTGTCATGGCAGAAATACACTCGGAGAGTTTGCCAAACCACTGCCGAGGGGCGACCCCGTTTTGAAAAACTTTTTTCAAATCACTTTTGATGTTACCTGTACCAGGGCTCGAACCATGGACCTTCGGTGTGGTAAGCCGGCAACACTACCTCCACACCACGGCGGCCGCTACGTTAACCGTTGTTCATCAAAATGTGAGAAGCCTAAGACAGAATTTTAATTCATTATGTTTGAACCTGGAAGCCTTTTCACATCCTCCAGATATTGTTTTTGTAACGGAAATATGGATCTACTCTTATGAAGTTAATGATTACCATATTCCCGGTTACGATTTCTTCGCGAATACTAATGATTCATACTCAGCTGGTGGTGTCGGAGTATTCGTACGCAATGTATATGAGCACGATATTTCACGTTTTTGCCTATCAAGTGCGGATATTTTAAAGCTTAATTTGAATATTAATAAGGAACTAATTAGTTTCGTATGTGTTTATAGACTTCACTCAATATCTTTACAGGTATTTCATGAAGAATTTTCTTCTGTTTTAGATGAGGAAACCACAGCAAATTTAGTCATATTAGGAGATATCAATATTGATTTATTAAGCGCTAACGCTACAGTAGATACTCATCTTGAACTGTTGGCCTGTCATGGCTTAACATCTTTTATTAATAGTATTACCCGTCCAGTTTCTGGTACAAATATAGACCATATTTATGGACGCTTCGACAGTAGTACACTTAGCCCATCTGCTGGTTTAAACTTTGATTTTGGAGTTTCGGACCATTGTATGATTGGACTGAAAATCAGTTGTCTAAATAATGTGCGTAATGTTAAGAATAAGAGTCGGACAGTCGTTCAAAAAACAAATTTTAGCGCTCTTTATAATTCACTTCGGTATGAAAAATGGGAAACTGTTTATGCTGAAAAGGATGTAAGTAAAGCTTACAATTTATTTTTGACTACGCTTCAATCGCACATAACAAATTCTAGCTTTGTTACTTTACCTAAACGTTCGGAGACTATTCTTAAGCCCTGGATTAATCGCGATCTACTTAAGAAAATTAAACTTAAAAATAAATTACTCGTCAAATGTCGCAAGCATCCTACTAACACTCGCCTCCGGAAGCGTGTGAAACACCTCACATGCAGTCTTAATAAAGAATGTCGTTCTAGGCATGATAGTTTTTATAAAAATATATTTTTAGCTGCGAAGGGTGACGTGAAGAAAAAATGGAATGTGGTCAACGATATTCTTAATCGTAATAAGGTAGACCAAACTAAATCGTTTGTTCTAGATATCGATGGTGAACTTGTTTCTCACCCATTAGAAGTTGCCACTCATCTGAATGATTTTTTCGTTACGATTGGTAAAGAGTCCGCTCCAAGTAATAATATACGCTGCACTTGCAACAACCGCTTAATTTACTCTGTAAATACTTCTCCAGGTTGTAGTTTCTTCTTTGAACCAATTTCTGGGTCAGAGATTTTAAGTTTAATAAATTCTTTAAAAAATAGTGATTCTTCTGGGAATGATGGTATCTCAAACCGTACTTTAAAGAACATTGCTTTCTATGTTGTTGATATTTTAAAGCATTTATTCAACTTATGTAAGTATAGTCACAGGAGTTTTTCCAGCCGATCTTAAATGTGCTATTGTCATACCACTACATAAGAAAGGAAATAAGAAGGATAAAAATAACTACAGACCTATTTCTCTCTTGCCATCAATCTCTAAGGTTTTTGAGAAGACTGTTAAATGCAGGGTCTTGCAATATTTGGATAAGATCAAGTTTTTTAGTCTATTGCAATATGGATTTCGGTCAGGAGTATCTACTGAAAACGCTCTTCTTAGCTTATGCTCATTTATTTATAAAACAAAAGATGAAAAAGGGGCTTGTGCTAGTCTTTTTGTTGATATTACGAAAGCTTTTGACATGGTTGACCATAATATTCTTTTACGTAAATTGCACTCAGCAGGTTTCCGTGGAAACGTTCTGGATTGGTTTGAATCATATCTAAATTTAAGATGTCAAAAGGTGAAAGTAAACAATAATCTAAGCGCACCTAGACTAATTGACTTGGGAGTCCCGCAGGGCTCAGTCCTTGGACCAATTTTATTTCTGATTTATATAAACTCGCTTTTTTCAATGCCTTTTGTAGGAAAAGTCACAGCATTTGCCGATGACTTGGCAATCGCATATAGATCAAACAATACTTTTAATCTTTTTGTGGATATAAATCACGATGTGAGCCTCCTAAGAGAATGGTTCGCTTCTCACAAGCTTATTGTAAGCAATAAAACTAAACTAATGTATTTTGGTATTGGTGGTAAGGAAGTAACGAGTGGTGATATTATTTTTCACTCTGCAAGTTGTTTGACGCTATATGTTTCAACGTCGAAGTTGTCCATAATTTTAGATATCTGGGTGTTATAGGCGATCACAACCTAAGCTGGTCTTCGCATATCTCTGCCATGAAAGTTTACTTGCTATCAACTGTTCGCTCATTTTATCGCCTGCAAAAACTATGTGCAAGTAGTGTACTAAAGATTATGTATTATGGACTTGTACAGTCTAAACTTCAATATGGCTTAAGTTGCTGGGGCAGTGCATATTCTAGTAGAATTCGACCACTCTTAATGTTGCAAAAGTGTCTTATACGAAGAATCTGTAATGCTAGCCGTTTAACGCACTCGATGAATCTCTTTAGAAGATTAAATATTCTCCCTGTAAGACACTTGTACTACTTTAAAGTATTAAACATTTTTTTTATGAGGTGTGGTTATCTACGAAGTCCAATATACACTTCACTTATGTTAAGAAGCGATTCTAATGCGAATGTTACTGTTCCTGCTTCACGCACAACTCTGTATCGTAACTTCTATACCATAGTATCATGTATGATTTTCAATAAGTTTCCCGAAGATATACAAACAATTCGAAGAATAAGCGTTTTCCTAAAGCAGGTAAAACTATGGCTTCTTGGGTTGAGCCATGAAGATATTGAAGTTCTGTTACGGCCTATCACATAATTGGCTTCCAACTCAAAAACATTGCAACATATTTTCTTACTACTTTTTATTTAATGAGTTCCTTTGTAAGTTGCTTCTATGTAATGAACCGATGTACTTTATTTCTATTTATTTAAAATACTTTTATTTAAATAATTTTTTTTTTTTTCATCAACTTGTAACCTTTATAACATTGCAACATATTTTCTTACTACTTTCACATTTTATTTAATAAGCTCACTTGTAAGTTGCTTGCTATGTAATGAACCAATGTACTTATTTCTTTTTATTTATTTATCAATGTTAAACCTTTTTAACTACGGATTGGAGTGCACCCCACATTTCTAAGCTTCCATTGTAATCATTACAAGAAATGGCGTTATCACTGTTCTCATTCTGAACATTCAACGCCATTACCTATTATCTTATTGTATCTACTTTATTGTATGTTCACTAATATGCTAATGTTAAAATCTGTTAAAATCCATAAGATAATATTGAATAAAAATGAATGAATGAATAAGGATTCAAATTTAGAGTCCGTCATTCTATGAACATTATTCCCCCTTGGTTCAAAGCAAACCTGTGGTTGGCCAATGACTTTTACAAAGAGGAAATTAGCATGCCTTGGTCAGCACGTGAAATACCATGTAATACGTCGTTGCCGATACTGTCCCACATCCTTAAATATTAGGTGCGGCGGGCTACCAGGACTGTCACTAAATCACAAAGGCTTGATACGTCTTTAAATCACCAGCTGGCTCTTCTTAGAGAAGAGATAAAGAAACAGCCATATAAACGTACGAAGCCGTCGACCAGTCGGTCACAATTAACGCGGGCCTGTCAAAACACTTACGCAGGAATAGCCATGCTTATGACTCCTAAATATCACTTATATTGCGAGGAAAAAGGGATCAATGCTAGACACCGTTTGATCCGAGGCTTCAGAACAGCAACGAAATAAAATCCACAAAAGAGCCGTGTAATCATTTATTTAACTCGAATCAACCTCGGGCAACTTCGATTTGGATATTGAATAACCTTAAACTCTTCTACGAATGGGACTGGAACCTCGTAAGACAACTCCTGACAAAGAAAACTACCGAGGTAATCTGGGAGAGGCCTCAATCAGGAGTCCCATCCCCTCTATTGTGGAGCGTAAAAGTTAACACCGTACTTCTGAAGCTGGAAAATACCGCCGGCAAAGTCATTGCCTATGCCTTAACTGGAACTGCATGTTGAGAACATATCCAAGAAGGCAATCACGGCCCTATATGCATCCAACGCAGCCCTGGCAGTACACCGCTGTAGTAAGACCCATCCTCTTCTATGGTATTTATTTCTGACTGATGGCCTGCGTTTGAGCTAAGCAATAACATAGGCAGGATGAGCAGAGTACTTCCATCCACGCCCACAAAAGCTTTGGAGGTTATGCTCAACCTACTTCCGGTTAACCTGTATAGAAAACTCCAAGCAAGCTATAGCGCAGTCCGACTGAATGGCGTTCAGCGCTAGAGCGATACCAGATTTCGAAATGCAAGCATCCTGGAGACCATACAGAGAAATTTGCAGCTTGTAGACACTACACCAACCTTCTATGAGTCGGACAACAAGTTTTCTACTAGAATCCCTGAGGGCCACGAATGGGCGGACGTCCATATTCTACTCCAATATACTGCGACAGTTAAGCAGCGATCAAAGCCTTTCAGGGCAGCAAGACTACGACAAAGGTAGCACTCGACTGAAACCAATCGCTTAATGAACTGGATTTGATATGCTCCACAAAAGTGATATGTGTCCCAAGCCACAGTGGCATACCTGAAAACTACGGTGCCGACGGGATGGCAAGAAAGGCCACAGAGCAAGCGGAGGTGAACCAGAGAAAGAGCATTGCCCCATCTCTTGCTACGACCAATCACTGGCTCCTACGCGAATTCGAGGAAAAGCTAATTCTAGATCGACATTGGAAACCACATGTGAGTTGTCCAGGCAAACGTGAGCCCGGATCTGTGCAAAACAGACCGAGTCCATACTCAACCTCAAACGGCCTCCCTAGACTCTGTGTTTGGCGAATTCACAGAACATTGTGTAATAGAAATCCGTGGTGGACGATGGGGCTGTCCCATATAATAACTTCTGTGATGTAGGGACGAGGGAAATTAGAAAGAGTTGAATACTTCCTCTGCAGTTGCCGCGCACTGGTTAGCACTAGGTCGAAGTGCCTAAATAAGTGCTAAGTCATTAGTTTAGTAGATCGGAGACATTCTGCGCTATATTAAGCGGACAAGATGGTTCAACTTCCTGAATGTCTAGAGGAGGATGGGACTTAGCCTTTATTCAGTTTACAAAGGCCATTCGGCATAAGTGTGCTCCTCGGCTGTGCTGAGAGGCCGACACCTCAACCTAACCTAACATTAAAATCACAGGATTAGTAAGGAAACCCTTTGATTTCGCCGCAATATAATTTACACAACGCCATTGGGCCTGATAACATTTTTTCCGGTCGAAAGCAGTAATTAGCCTTCCAGGTGGCTAAGCGATATCCTGGCTCAAATTGATGTTACGAAAACAAAAGCAAAAAATCTTCCTATAGTTTCTAAGTTCATAAACTTTGGATATTTTTTACATACTTTTGTCATATATTTTTCATATTTTTAGCATATTGAAGAAACATAAAATTCCGAGCTCTGATTATAATATTCCGAAACACTTTCTGGAGGAATAAATTATAAGCTTTTCAGCATACGGATTGATATACTGAAAAATTCATCATTGCCGTATTTTTGAGCAACCCTTCTTTTTGGACTCGTCTCCAAATGATTTTCCCGAAGTGGAATAAATATCCTTTATACGGGGCATCAGGAGAATATTCTTTTGCCACGGACGAGATAGTTATTTCAAAATCAGTAATAACTTTTTGTGGATTTAAATTAATATTTTGTGCTAAAGCCAAATTAAACAATTGGTGAAAAAACTCGGTATACGCCTGCTTAGATTTTTTGCTTATTAGAAAACTAGAGGTAAAAATTGGCCATCAATTACTCCTTGGATGGTGAAAAGCTGGCTAAAAATTATGTTTTTTTCGCCGTCAAAATCCCAGTTATTCCAAACGAAGAGTTGACCTTCCAAGTATTTCAAGTGTTCTTGTATATGTATTTTTCGAATACGATTTATTTTAATTTTTTGTGCTCGCTTCAATGGCAAGTACACGCGGCAGTCTGGTTGGCAGTCTACTATTGCTTCTCTAATGATTTGGGAAGGTTCCAGAGAAGATGATGGGCTCATTTCTTTCACTTTATTATTGGCGTCAGCTATATACACAAGATTGGCCTTTGGATCGTGATTATGAGGGGCGGGAACCCTTTTAACTTGATGTTTGCCACTGTTTTCTTTTGTAATGACTACACTTTTGCACAGCAATGCCTTCCTTTGTGCACAAGACCAACGAAAGTCTTGTTTCTTTTTGGAATGCAAATGGTAATCAAATCCATCAACAAAAAATTTGTTTTTCACCTTTATTACACTTTATAACTATAACATCCATTTTTTTCTAAATACTATTTTAATATGTATTCACTTCAAAGCAATCAGATATACGCACTGTGGTAAAACGTTTGAAAAACTTATGCAAAAGAGCAATTAGTGAATTGATTGCTGACAACGTAACGGTAAAAGTTTTATTTGCTATTTATATATGAACATATATGTATTAATGAATAGATGAAAGTATTATGTTATCTTTTTTCAATAACAACACTACTGGTTCTCATCTATTGGGGCTGCTGGTAATGCATTGGAAATTTTGTAATTGAATCTAAAATACATATGTACGTAACTACTAATTAAAGTTCAGGTCGGACAAGGTTTTTGCTATTTTTACACCGTAATACTGTTTATTTATTCAAAAAAAGGGGCTTTTGTGTTTGGGATTTTGACTTTGAGGATTTTAATATTGGATATTTTTATATTGGAGATTTTGATTATGGGGATTATGTATTTGGGAGTTTTTTTCAAAACTGGGTGTTTACGCGACATCGGTAGCCACACGTCCCAATCCTAAAACCATAATATTCATTATGCAATTATTGCATGAATTGTACATGGAATAATACTCGTCACATAAATATTTGTCATGAATTGTATATAATCTCATTATAACGCATGTATTATATCACATATTATTATTACACTATATTTACTCACTCCAATGTATGAATTCCCCTTACGATTTACATATTAAATTTGGGACGTGGGCAACCACGCTTAATCACCTACACCAATTCGCCGCATGACCGACAGCTGTCATGTAGGCGGCCATCATATTATTATCATTGTTTATTCTTTGGAAAACACCGGCTCCTTTTTTCTATTACCCTTTAATACATTTTATATATGCGAAAAACGAAAAACTAAAAAAAAATATTAATAAATACTGTGCTGCATAAAAGAAACCAAAGTGTATACTACAGTTCTTGGTATAATTTTCTACACCGGCTCGGTTATATACATAATTTCTTCGTATAGTCATAAAAGAAATAAGTGTGGTTATTTAGCAAAAAAAGGCATTCATATTTCGTTGTATTCGTACGTCTTGAAATACACAATTTTCAAGCCGAGCTACTTTTATTTAACTGTGACATCATATTCAAGCGTAAAACCAACAACAAACAAATAAAATATTCAAGTTATAAGGAAAGCATCAGCATTAATAATATACCGAAGGGAGAATCGGTAAACTCGGGTAAGCAAGCAGCAGTGGAAGCATTAGATCCCGTGGCAAACAATACAAACAACTATCATTCAGAGCATACAGAGTGAGTATCATCAAAAGCTAGCTACTGGGGTTTTTCTGCTTGGGGATTTTGTTTTTGGGGATTTAGTGACACCCCCGCCGGCAGTACTTGGGGAAAAGATAAAGAAACGGTGCTGGCTACATATAAGGCTATTGGCCTACCGGTTATTGATTACGCTGACACCAACTGGAGGAAGGTGAAAGTCTGCCAAAACAGCGCCATCAGAACTGTCACGGGATGTTTGTTATGTCATCCGAGTCTCACCTCAATCAAGAGACTTAAATGAACTTCCACAAACCTAGTCATCCAAAGCGTCATCTACTGGATGAAGCTCCGCCTCCTAGTGGCATGAGGAAACAGTTCCAGAAGCACTATCTTGAGATCCGGCACCATATTACCTTGTCGTTTGGTCTGCTTAACCATAGGTGGGCTCCACACCGAAACGGTGGACAGAACCTTCATATCTCGGCTTGTGAACCCAGTAGTTGATATCCAAGCACCTGAAGAGGAGCGCGTCCTTCCGAGGGAGACTAGACTTATGTTGGAACAACTTCATTCTGGATATTGTAACATGTTACTTATCCAGACTGAAACCCACCATACCAAAAACTTGCCCTGCAGGTGGTATTTCCTCCAACGATACTAAACATCTCTTTACTCTCTCTGTTCAATTGAAAATACTCTTCTAACACCTATACCCTTCTGGTCCAACCCTTTTGAAACTGCGTGTTTCTTTGGACTTCCGTTAGAATGATGAAAAATTTTGAAACCCTATGGCTTGATCTAAGATGTCCACTATTGCTCTGGTATACTTCAAAAGTGTAACATTGCAAAAATCTCGTCAGTGATCATGGTGTAATTACAGTAAGGTATACGTTATGTGTCATTAGGAATCTGCGTGAATTTCTATGCAGTGTTAAAACTTTTCTATTAGAAAAATCACACAGCGAAATCAAAAATTTGCTGAACCCCAGCACTTAGTGAATTTGAGCTACATCTTTAATTGAATTTATTCCAAATCTGTTATT
Source organism: Merzomyia westermanni (assembly GCA_949987695.1). Classification (NCBI taxonomy): domain Eukaryota; kingdom Metazoa; phylum Arthropoda; class Insecta; order Diptera; family Tephritidae; genus Merzomyia; species Merzomyia westermanni. The sequence continues at coordinate 137,519,972 of OX465292.1, forward strand.
TCTTAATGCCTGTACACATCTTTTGTATAATTTTAAGTAATGTAAATTAGTCATATTAATTACTCTCACCCCACACATTTTTGTTAACATTTGTAAACATTTTGTATATGGTAATTTATTTTAGTATATGGCAGCATTCGATACAAAATACTATATTTTACAGAATGCCCTTACTTTTCTCTCAGTTAATATTAACCTTTAAGTTACTATTGTAATATACGCATGCTTGTTTTGAAAGAAAATGAATAAGTAATAATAATAAAAAATAAAAATTAAAGTGCCACTGAATATGTTGTGAAGCTAGTTTGGGAATGACGTCGCGTTTTAAGTCAGCTCGAAATTTTTGGTTATTAGTTTTGATAATGGTATCGGCGCCAATGAAGTTAGTGTCACAGTCACTGTAAATGTGTTGACAGAGTCCACGTCGCTCTATCAACTTCTGCAACGCCCAGTGAATATGCTGGGTGGACATGCTGGTGACGGCTTCCAGATGCACTGCCTTTGATGCCAGCCATATAAATATGGCTATGTATCCTTTATAAACTGTATGTCCTCGATATTCTGAAGATTTTAATTCGATGACACCTGTGTAGTCGGTTCCAGTTGCCAGAAAAACGCGTGTATGTCAGCGACAATTCCGTGCCCTCATGTAATGTGATTTGGTGAGCGAAGTTAATTAGGAGTTTCGTGAAGTGATGACTTTTGGGCAAAATCATAGATTTGCATGTTTTACCCTACCACAAATACGAAGAACTTCATTCTCGTATATGAATGGCGTTAGGCTCACTAATTGACTATTGGTAGGTAAGCTAAGATTGGATTTGATACATCGAATTTCAACAGAAAAAACTTCCCGCTGTACCAAGTACACAATTTGAAAAAGACTTCGCTGGAGTTGGTCAATGGTGCGTCGTCCGTGCTGCCAGTTCGCCTTATGAGGTTTGCGAAGATTATGAAGAAATCGTAACAACCACGCGGCTACTCGTAAAAGATGAGTATAGGAGAAATATTGAACTAGAAACGGGATGTCGGTAGTTTCCGTATGCACTAATACGGAAGCTGGTTCTTCTTTTGCGGTGGTACCGTCAATATCGTCGTGATGGATTGAGGAAATTGGTCACGTTGATTTATCTTTCCGTAATCACGCAGGCCCGTTCCACCAACCCCTGGTCGCGCAGTCGGTCGGATCATTCTGAGTGAAAATATGTCGCCACTGACTTGGCGAGCTAACTGACACAATTTTTGAAACGCGATAGAGTTTTTATCGATTTATTTCACCTGCTATCCAATGTAGAACGATAGTCGCATCGGTCCAATAATGTATGGGGATTTTACCACAGCGATGTTTTAAGTGGTGCTGAGCCCATTGGCCAATAGTTGTGGCCCATACCGACCCACATAACTCTGCTCGTGGAATTGTCAGTGGATCCTTGGGCGAGACTTTTGATTTAGACACTATTAGATGCATATGAACTTTACCCTGAAGGTATTGCATACGTAGGTAAACTGCCGCTGCATACGCAACAGATAAGCCATCGCAGAAAGCATGTAGTTCCATTGAGTGGACGTGTGGTGCGTATCTAAGCCAACGAGGTATTGAGATGGTTTCGAAATTAGGGAGCTCCTCTACAAACTTGCTCCAGGTAACTGCCACGGAGGGTGGTATCTTTTCGCCCCAGTCCAACCCGGTAAGTTTTTCGTCTCGACGCTTTACTTTCATGATCCAAATTTCGGATTAGGAGGTCCAGCGGATCAAATATACCTGCGATAGCGCCTAAAGCAGATCTTTTAGTAGCTATGTTTGCAACGGAAAAATTCAAAGGAAAATGTAAAAAAAAATCATTATACGGCTCCCAGTGCAAGCCCAGCGTTTTTATGGTGTGGTCCGCGTTGAGCTGCAAACTAACTTAGTGGCATTCCGGATGGATTGCAAGAGATCAGGCGTATTGCTTCACCACTTCTGTAGTTACATACCGGCAGATTGAAGAGCGGCAATAAGTTTATTGCGCATTTTGATTGCTACAGAGATACTGTCGCTGCCACTAAGTACATAATCCACATAAACATCGTTCAACAAAATATCCTCCAAAGGAGGAGGCTGTGCCGAAAGTCACAGTGCTGCGGCAGTATTCTCGAACCCTTCCCTCTTGATTTCCCCAAAGTATTTCTTGATATTGCGCGTCATCTGGGCGCATGTTGATGCATCGGTACATCTTTTGGATATCCGCTATAAAAACAAACTTGTGTAAATCAAAGCTGCGAGCTGTTAAGTCATTTTGTAAGGGTGGACCAGTGAGCAGCAAATCATTTGAAGTTTTAGAAGAAGCGTCGTACACGATCCGAATCGTCATAATGTTGTTAACTGCAGTAATTACAGCGTGATGAGGTAAAAAGCATGAGCTGCAAGTGGGCCCGATGCAGTTGCCCGATGAAGTCAAAGAATAATGTTGGTCTTTAGTGGATGCTGCTGAAACTATTTGATTGCATCGAAAGTAATCGTGTATATCATCCTTGTACTGAGCATGGCACGTTTGATCGCGTTGCAATTTGTCTTGATTTTCCTAAAGTTTGATTAGGTTCATATAACGATGTCAACGAAAGTTTACCGATATACTTTCCGGTAGCTTGTCTCACATCAGTTTGGCGGAATCATTCTTCGCACCACTGGTCTTGCTCGGACATTGCGGTTTCAATACTCACTTGTTTGCTTTCGTAAAACCTTTGCACAAGATTTTGTAGTTCAATATTGGTATGATGACAACGAACGGTGACAGAGTGAGGTGGTAACTAATCAACTCTACCCAACAAAATCCAGCCGATCGAAGTTTTTTGGGCGACCGGTTGATTATATGCACCGATCCGCCTTTACGGCAACAAAATTTTAAGCAATGATATCAGCCCCAAGAATGAGGTAAATTTTCCTCGGCTGCTAGTATAATGGGTCTGCGAGAGTGACACCTTGAACATGATCCAACTATTGTGGAACGCCATGCCAACTTGGCAGCTCTGTGGTAAGTTGCTTCAACACGTAAGCGCTTTCAGTTTCAGCTGCAAAATTATCGTCGAGGCAAGAGTGTAGCATGCACCTAACCACGAACTTTGATTGGCTAAGCGAACTAGGACCCAATCCACAGATATCTAAAGACCTAGGCGTATAACAGCATTTGCGACCAGGATTTATGGCTTCGTTACGCAATGATACTTAAGTAGCTGCTAACAGAACCTGTTTGGGTGAATGACCAGCCAATGAGCAGGTGCCCACCTGTGCCGCGTTTGATGTTAAAGTGGCGTGTGCATTAGTTACACGGTTGGTATCCAGGGCTGTAGCGCGATTCACTAACTGTTAACGTTTTGGCAATCGAGACTTTTAACGTAAACGTATATTGCTTTCATTAAGGATTGTGCGATTCACTATGTCAGATTTAACAACACTTGTTATCAATGTTTTAAATTTTAGAAAAAGTGGAATCACTGATACTGAAATGTAAAAATTCTCGAAAAGTTCAAAGACAAATAGAACCAAAATAATCTTTCGCGTCGAGTGTTTGTGCAGATATTTCAGCAAAGGGAAGTATTTTTGATATTTATTGTATTGTTAGCTATTTACTGCCCTTTATTTTTATTTTTAATTGTAGGATGGCATCAACAAGTGCCGCAGCAGCCAAAAGAAGTAGGCCAACAGCCGAACAAATACGGGCGATGGGACGTTCCGTTAGAAACGCCTGGTTTGGCATCTGGAAGATTCCAGCGCATGCACGGCAAGTTGGCGCACCAAAAGAAGTGGAAGGAAATGGCGGAGAAGCTGAACTCCATTGGAGGAGCATTTAAAAGTGTGGGGCAATGGATTACGGTAAGTACTAAATGAACACAATGTTACTAACGAATTCGGTAATTGTTTCCCTTAGGAGACAACTGCTAAAACACTTCGGAAATTATCGGGAAAGGTGTCAAAAGACGCATTTTGCCCTCAGTAACAATAATCCGGGAGCGGAAAGGAGATATTTCGTTTCAGTGAAAAGTTATTTGGCAAAATGATCTATGTATACAACAAACACATGAAAATTGCAAATATTTCTTCACAGATATATAAAATCGAGTTTGCGCTTTCGGATTGTTGATACCGAGGTCAAAACGCGTTATCAAACAAGAAGTTTTAGAAGTTGTCTCCTAAAGGCAACAATTACCACCAATTCTATGGAATGGTGCATCGTGTGAACTTTGTCAGTGCTTTTTAAAAGTTTATTAGTTGCATGAATATATGCATTTTACACTGTACACTGAGTACTTGCAAAGTTATATTCGACACGCTTTTCCGCAGAAGTGGCAATAAGTATGCAGATAAGTGGGGTTGGCTTTCCATTATGGCACGCTACCTCTGCAAAACATAAAAAATCAGGGCCCCATAATAGAAAGTCTGCCCACTTTGATTTAGTGAACTTCAGAATATATTTACAGTTAATTTTACAGGTCTGGCGTGATTTAAAAAGCCGTACAAGCAACCGTGTGCGGGACCGCAACAATCAGCAGTCCCAGACGGGGAATAGGCTCATCTCTGTAGCACCTCTTACAGAAACTTAGATGCGCGTCGTCGAGCTAGTTGGGGACAGCTACATTGAAGGCACACCCGATTGCCTAGATAGCTTGGCATTAGAAGAGGTGAGTTTATAGTTATGCAGCTATGCTGATTATTATTTTTACTAACCGTTTCATTCTCTTATAAACTTATAGGATTTGAATTTGATCGTAGAGGAAGAGTACCTTGAAGATGGTGCCAGTAGCGAGCTGCAATAACATTGTGAGTTTCAAGACCCACCTACACCTTATGCTGCAGCTAGGCAAAGATATGCCACAACCACTCCTGCAACCACACCTCGAACTCCTGCACTAACACCTCGCAGGGGCTCGAAAAGGAAAAATAATGATGTGAAGACCGAAGCTGAAAACAAATTTTTGGCAATCGCTGAAAAGCAGGCAGATACAATGAGGGTAAGAAATAATGCAAAGTTTAAATGATTTTGAGAGTAGCGAAGGTATATTTCTGAAAGGGAACTTTCTTCAAGTTACCTGCTTGCAGAAAAATCCAATTTACACTCTGTAGCATATATTTAGAATAATAATACATCAAATATGATATTACATCTGGCATATTTATATGCAAAGGCACTGATATTGGCACCTTTTAACCAACTATATCAAGTTATATAATTATATAAATTGATCAAATTCCAATATGAGTGTCTTTAAAAATGCGAGCTGGGGCATATTTCACTGCTCTTATTTATTTAGTTGTATTATTTCTTATCTTCTAGATGTAGGCCGAAACCCAAAAAAAGTAAGTGGAGAAAGATGAGAGGATGATTGAGGCGACACTTGTCATGGCCGAGGCAACCAACAATATTGCCAGGTCAAACGACAATATTGCTAGGTCCAACGACAATGTTGCTAGGTCGATCGACAATATTGCTAAGTCGAACGACAATCAATCGAAAGCAACCTCTTTCTTTGGGGAAGCAGTTAGAGTATGCACGGAGATTTTCACCCGGTTGTCAAGTGCAATACTTGAGCACCATTAATTTAAGTAGTAATAGCTTTAATATAGCCTAGTTTTAATATTTTTAGTTGTATATAAGTATCGTTAACATCAACAATATAGCCTTCTTAGATTGTTTGTTGTTGCTTTGTATCGATCAATTCAATTTTGATTTAACAAAAGTAAGTTTAAAGTGACTCGTTGATCGTGTTGATTTTTTGAAAATTGGCTTTATATGTGATGATAGCGATACTTTTAAGCATGAATTTCTAGTGTTTTTAAATTTTTCAAATTAATTAATTTTTTCCTTTTGTACCTTGAATGAAACTTTAATTTAAGTTTCCAGTCATTTTATATTTTTCGTTTTGTTGTTTTTTAGTACTTTTAAGTTTTCACATCTTTTTAACCCAATAACAAGAAAACGAAAGTTGATGTATATTGGAACGGGTTTCCGTGATCCCTTGTCACGTTTGTAATGACATAAAGTTTGTACATAAAGTTGTAATGTTTTATTATTATTCGGTTGAAACGGTGTATTATTCTCTAAGCTTCCACCTATACCTGTAGCTTTTAGTAAATGTTTTAATGATTGAAATATGTGCCTTACTTCCAATTTCCGCAATAAAATAAGAAAAATTTTAATTTTCAATATACAGAAGTAGTACATTTTATTTTGTTTGACAACAAACCAAATTAAATTATTTAATATGGCTAAAATATATACAGTGGCGGATATGTGTATACAGTCGTTTTTTGCGATTTTCACAAATTATTGCTTTAATTTAAATTAAATTAATTGTAATAAAATTATTTGATCGAAAATTTATGTAAAAACCGTTGTCTCGACAGATACCGCCAAGTTGCTTTGAGGACCCCAAATAGCCTTTCTATTTGGTTCCGTGCTTTGCATAGCGCCTCGTTGTATCGAAATTTGCAGCACCGTCTGGTTCGTTTGGTAATGGTGTCATAAGCCACGGTTCCAAGCGATAACCAGAATCACCTAAAAAGTAAAACTTAAACTTATGTACATTTTAAAGTAAAGTGAATAGATATTACCAATCAAAAACATGTTGCGGTTTCCATTTTCATGCTCCCTTTGCATGACAAGCCGTACCGAACATGAACTCCATATACAGGCGTCGTGGCGGGCTCCCGGAAACTTGGCATTTATGTTTAAAATTTTTAAATTGCGGTCACAAATCTGAAATCCAAAAATGAACGTTATATAGAGCTATAGTTTTAGTTAGAGCTGTACCTTACCATTTGAACATTTAAGGAGTGGTACGAATGATGGTTTACGTACGCTTCTTCGTGCACACTCGGAGCCAATATCGATATGTGCGTACAATCAATTGCGCCTATTATACCGCTTGACGTTCCGCCTGTGACATAGGGAACTTAATCTCCTCGAAAAAGATTGAGGAGTTAATGGAATCGGTAACGCGGTGGATGAACCGGCTTATTAAGGTTTGACTCATTGAGATGCCCCGCTGTTCCCCCACAGGCCGTTTATAACATCCTGTAGCATAGAAACGTAATGCACACAATACCTACAAAAGAGAGGTGTTCAATAAAGTTTTATAATTTTAATTAGAATTAATATAAGTTACCTGCTTCTCTGCCGATATCACAGCGTCCCCCGTTCAATTTCAGGACCCACCCGGTACAACTTTCTAGTCAAAGAGATCATCTATATCCCTAAGTAACCTTCGATCTACTGTTGAGCTCCTTGCAGCTGTACTCCGTGTCATATTGGACGCTCCAAACTCGAAGGCCATGACAAGAAATATAAATATAACAATAAATTGCCCACACAAAACAAAAGTAAACAAAACTTTAACAGCGCAACAGGAATCTGTGATAAAATAACAATTTACCAATCGACAACGATAAATTATCCATAGCCCAGACCCCATTTATCCGAAAAATCGATTGTATGGGAGCTATATGTTACGTTGTGCCGATATGGGTGATTTTCACTACACACACTACATATATAATAGGTACCAAACTTGCAACATTTTGCGTTCCTAGCTTTTTAATTGCAACTGTTATAGACCGAACCAGTTTATCGGAACAATCGATTGTATGGGAGCTATGAGTTGTATTGGTCCGATCATGATGGTTCCGACAAATGATTAATGCTTTACACAATGGCTGCCTCTTACCAAATTTGATCGAGATATCTCTAAAAATGAGGGACTAGTTTGGGTTCAAACAGACAGACGGACGGACGGACAGACGGACATGGCTATATCAACTCAGCTCATCGCCCTGATCATTTCGCTATACTTATTGGTGGATCTATCTCTCCTTCTTGTCATACTTACAAACATAGGACCGAACTATATCATTTCATGTCCATGAAAGGTATAAAGATTGTTTTGGTTAAAATGGACGACAATAGTAAATGTTTGTTGAATGCCTGTTGAATGGGGTTCCTTCGGTATACTTACATGTGCCGAGTGAAAGGTTATTAATAGGTAGATTTTGGTTTATATAGAGATAAATACTTGACACCGGTTCTTAAGGAAACAAGTAAGGAAATCTAAGTTCGGGTGGAACCGCACATTATATACCTAGTAGTGATCTATTATGGCATACCAATTTACGCAGACCTATTTTAATACTTTTCAGTTCGTATTATAAAGCCAGCTGATTGTTTTCAAGAAAAACACTTCTGTTATGAGTTTTTAGGGGTAAATTAATTTAAAAAAAATATAAATGTATGGCGCGATATATAATATATATTTTTTCCTACAATCCACACAATTTTTTTACGGTCAAGTTTTACTTAAAAAGTTTATTATGTGTGCACGATCTTATTGATTTAAATATATCGCGTTTTACATTTTACATACAAATTTTTCAGAACTATGTTAAGAAACTGGGCGTGGCCCTTGACCGATTTCGCCCATTTTTACAACAAACATTTCGCTATATATACTAAACATTTTAAACAAATATAGTTTCAATAAATACATTTTTTTCGGAGTTATGGCATACAAATTTTTATGTATAAAAGGGGTGGAGCAACGCCCATTTTCAAAACTTTATATTTTTCGACTTTCTTGGCGGCCACTTTGAAAGTGAACTAGAAATGATACAAAGCTTTTGTACGCTAAGTCATTGCCTATTAAATATATCTATGAACCTTTTCAAAATCTTTGATATAAAATTGGGCGTGCACCTTAACCGATTTCGCCCAATTTATCCTGGAACATTACTTGCACACCTGGAAATCTGCGTGCTGAATTTCGTTTCGATATCTTGAACGGTGTTTTGATTTTCAAAAACTTCTTTAAAAATTTATTTTATGCCTCAATCTCAATGTATACTAATGCAACAACCGCACCAGTCGACCTCAGTCCTTATGCGCTCGAAGCATTCCATTAACGTATCGGTAGGTAATTGCTCCGCCAACCTTAAATGGATGGATAGAATTTCGGCATTTATTCCATCTTTCTTGGCGTACTGGTTTTTCAACTCATATCTTAGGAAGTCTCTTTCCGCCTTCCTAATTGTCCTCATGCTTGTATTGGTGTTTGTTTTCATTGTTATTTTTGCAAATTTTGGTGTGACATTCAATTCTATGCATTGTTTGTTAAACCAAATGTTTGCCTTCGTTGTATGCAATTTCAGTAAACGTCGTTTGTAAACTATTAGTAGACCATTTTCGTTTAAGTTAAAAGCCTGACAAGCATTAACGGTTTTATTTTGTTTTGTTGCTTTTCCGACAGGGTGAATGATTGATGTATATTGGAACGATTTTTCGTCATCCCTTGTCAAATTTGGTTTTGAGACAAACCGGTTTCAGCGTTGTGCCATCATCAGTGTCGATTTTCGTTCTGATCTGTTGTTGTTGTTTGTCTTGTATTTATAGTAGGTAGCAGGTAACGTCAGCATGGCTGTTTGTTTGTGTACGTGTGTTATGTGTGTATATTCAGAAACGGGGGTGGCTTGCATCGATCGGGTTTTTGTGTGGTTGACTGAGGCAGGTAAAAGTTGGTGATTTTTGTTGTTTGACCGTTTTTGCTTGTTTGTTGTTTTTGATATTTTGCTGTTTTGTGCTTATTTGTCGGTGCGTGTGTGTTTGTTGTACCTGAGTGGTTGCTTTTTTTTTTGTAAACCAATTTTAAAGCTTCGAATATTGTGTCGGAAACAGTGTTTGTCTGTTCGTTTATTATTCTACCGTCGAATGTTTTTTGTTTGTAGATTTCCATGTTTTCGAGTACGTTCAGACGTCGGCCTTTTGCTTGTACATGTAGGACCTTGACTGTTTTTTTGATGTTTCCGGGGGGGCATTTATTCTCAGCCATGTGATTCGCAAAGTTGGACTCTCTTATGATGGTTGGATTCCGTATCTTTTTGTTGTAATCTCTAATGTGTTCTCTGAACCTCGTTCTTACTTGTCGTCCTGTTTGTCCTATGTAACTGTACTGGCATTCACAAGTGAGCTTGTTTGCTAATTTATGTGTTGCCCTTCCAGTATATGTCATTGTCGTCCAGGTTTGTGTACTTTCCTCTCTATTGTTTCTTTTTTGTTCTCTAAGGTCTCTCCTGAGTTTATCTACTAGTGCTTTTTTATGTCCGTTGTTTGTAGCGATGTTATATATTATTCCAAGCTCTCTTCTATATGCTTCTTGTGTAAGAGGTGTTCTTTCCAATCTTTGTACTAAGTGCCTTAGCGCTGCATTTTTATGTTGTTGTGGGTGTTTCGAGGTATTATGTATTATTGTGTCGGTGGCCGTTGGTTTCCTATATATGTCGTAGGTGAATTTATTGCTAGCTTTATCAATACTTATTGTGAGGTCCAGGTAATTGATTCCTACGTCTTTTTCGGTTTCCATTCTGAATTTTATGTTCCCGTGCTGCTTGTTGAGGTACTCCAATACTTGCTCTTCGTTGTTGGTAGTGAAAACGCATATGACATCATCCACATACCTTGCGTAAAATAACACTCCTAATTTGGAATTTAATTCTTGTATATACTCTTTTTCCAGGTTTTGCATAAACGCTTTCATAAGAATAGCCGATGTTGAGTTTCCCATAGCAAGTCCGTTTGTTTGTCTGTATATTTTATTGTTGAATTGAAAGTGGTTCTTACCGTGTTCGTGATTTGCGTACTTTTTACTTTATCTTTTGTTTTACGTAATATTATAGAGTTTACTATGTTCAATGTCTCTGCTAGTGGTATTGATGTGTATAGATCTTTTATGTTGAAAGATACGAATTTCCTGTCCTTTGTCACTTCAACGGTCCTAAGTTTGTCTATTAGTTCAGATGTATTAGTTATGGTGTGTTCGTTGCTAAGTTCCAGTGTATCCTTCAATACTGTTTTTAAATATTTAGATAGCTTATAGCATGGTGCCGATTTAAAATTAATGATTGGTCTCATTGGATTGCCTGGCTTGTGGATTTTTGGTAGCGCAATCAGTGGTGGAGCTGACGGGTTCATTTGGACTAATGTATATGCCGAGTTTGTATCTATTATATTTGTTGCAGTTTTTATAGCCACTTTGATTTCTTTCTGGTATTCATCCATGGGGTTCACTCTTATCCTACGACATTCCATATCCTCGATGAGTTTTTCGGTTTTTGTTATATACTCATTTTTTCAATTAGCACAGTTGTGTTGCCTTTGTCCGCCTTCGTTGCGACAATGTTGTTTATCCTGAGTTTATGTTGTAGGTTCTTGACTGTGTTTCTCTTCTGTCATTCCTTTGCTTTCACTTCCTTGTTTATTATTTCTCTGCACATGTGTCTTGCGTGCTCTTGTTCCTCAACTGGTATTAATGATATTGCGACCTCTGCCTCTACGATCGCCTGTTCCGTTTTTCTTTTTTCGTTTTGGTCTATAATATTGTGTTTCAGTCCCTTTTTAAGAAGATGTTCTTCCGCCGCGGTGATGGCCACTGTCGTAAGGTTAACGAGATTGGCATGGAAAAAGTGCGGTTGTTGGTTGTTGTCCCGTTCGCGACGTCCTGTCAGCATTCCATTAACGTATCGGTAGGTAATTGCTCCGCCAACCTTTAAAGGATGGATAAAATTTCGGCATTTATTCCATCTTTCTTGGCGTACTGGTTTTTCAACTCATATCTTAGGAAGTCTCTTTCCGCCTTCCTAATTTAAGATTTTACTTTAAAACAACTCTGAACGCGATTTTCTTCATTCCACCTATTCGGATTACCTTTATCTACTACCTTCCATTCAAATTCGCAAAAGAAGGTATCAAACTAGTAGGGGTAAACAGTTGTATATGACGGCTGCTTGATTAACTCTGCCTGCTCGTCGCTGTGCCGAGGCATGCGGGACCAATACCTTTGGCCGGATGTGGATGTGTGGGTGGGCAACTGTAAGTGGTCGCGAGCGCCTATTGTCTCTCGTCATATATAGTAGCCGGCGTCAAGCATAATGGGGAGAATCGTAAAGGTGCATAAAAGTTAGTTTATTTTTAGGTCAGCGAAGGTAGACAGAGTTAGTACAGTGACTAACGTAATTGTTCACTGCATATTGTAGAGAGGCACTTCCGTACAAACTGACCTTCAATTTGTAATACTGGTTCTCATTTTCGAACTTCTCTCGCACTATACTACTAGCACATACATAACTGAAATTTTCTCAATTATTTTTGTTTTCGAAATATGCGAAATTTCAATGTATTTTGGTGTCGCACTTCCGTGAGGTGTAATGCCAAAATTTGGATTCGCCGTTGCCAAAACATGAATTCGCCATTATGTCTTATGTCAAATATACAATTTGCTGTGTGTTGAAATGTCAAAATCTCTTCCACGTGTTGTTTGCATTTACACACAACAAAGAAAAAGTTAATCATGGCCATGGAAAAAGTATTTAATTACACTGTACAACAAAATGAGGGTTCATCTCTTAGTAATTGATAAAATCCACAAAATTGGAAGCTCTATCCCGCTCGTATCAAAACCTCATACCAGGTTTTTGGCCTATCGGTCTGGCTTTTTCTTTATTTGAGTTTAAAGTTTATAACCCTATGTATAGGGGTTAAGTCAGGAAAACTTGATAAAATGAAGCAATTGGTTACAAAATAGTGGCTAAATTAATGTTTTTTTGGGCCAAGGAATTCATTTTTAATGTTTATTTTTACATAAAACTTACGATAGGTGCCGCTGCGGTACAATTTAACAATTTTTTTAAACAATTTTTATGAAAAAAGAGTATTTTAACAGTTTCTAAGAGAAATAGTAATGTTTTATCCTGTTTTATATTAGAAGTGATCGTTGATGACACTAAAACGAGGATTACACAGTTTAAAAAAAAAAGAAGACAGTTCGGTCTTGATAAAAAGTATAAGTGTAAAAACTTTTGTAGTAAAAATGAAGCTTAAAACTATAATTAGAATTTTTTTGAAGCCGGTAAGTTTAACTCATCACTGCTATATCCCTCTCTCTCATTTTCTGGATCCTCTTCGTCATTCGTATTATCATCCTAATTTTTTATCTGTACCCACCAGCATAGATCTGCTAACATGCGTTGTAGTTTGTTCCCTCTATATCTTGTCTCCATTGTGAAAGCTACTTGGTGAAAACGTTCTCCTTGTTCGTCTGATTCGGTGGAAAGCTGGTGCTCAAACCAATCCATATGGTGATGGAGAAAATGGATCTTCAAACTCATGTGCACACCGAGCTCATCAAACGCTCTCATGAGATATTCTACTTTTTCTCTGATATCTCTGGCACTTGTACCACAGAGTCATCTATCGTAAGTTTTATGTAAAAACAAGTAAGGAAGTTTAAGTTCGGGTGGAACCGAACATTATATACCTAGTAGTGATCTATTATAGTATCCCAATTTACGCAGGTCTATTTTAATCATTTCAGTTCGTATTTGCGTTCAAACAGACAGAGGGATAGACAGATAGCCGTATCGAGAGACGGACACGCCTACATCGACTCAGCTCATCCTCCTGATCATTTCAGTATACTTTTTGATGGGACTATCTCCTTTTCTTCTCATACGTACAAACATTTCATGTTCATGTGGACTATGAACTACTTGCCCGGATATTTTACTTTTCATCCTGATTTTGATATACATTAATAATCATATATCTCGATCCGTTTATGCCGAATGAAGTAATATACCTTGTGTGCGTAACAAAAATAGATATAAAAAAGGGTGTCTTTCATAGGCGCCAAAGAACTCAACCGATCTTTATGAAATTTTCACAATATATACTTGGGTTCACTGGGTACAGCATAGACAGTATTTAGTTTTGGAAAAGTAGGCGAAGCCACACCCCGAGGCTATATAAAGATTAAATTCGTCATAACTCCGAACTTTTTTGGTCTAAATTAATGAAATTTGGATATATGTGTCACTTAGTATCTACCTAATTTTTCAAAAGTGGGCGGTGCCACGCCCACATATTTTGTGTTTTGTTTTGCTCTTGAACTTTCACAATGGGTTCAGGAATTCGCTGGGCACGACACAGTCTGTATATAGCTTTTGGAAAAGCCCTCAGGTTATATAAAGCTGCAGTTCGGTATAGTTAGGAGTTTGTTTGGTTCAAGTTAATGACATTTTATATATAGATGTGTTCTATGTATCAAAACGTCAAAACAACGTCTACCGGGTTTGCTAGTATATTATAAAATGGCGAAAGCAAACAACGAATTTCAGTATTCTTTTGTAAAACTGAGAGATTAGTTTTCGTTCAAATAGACAGACGGACAGACAGACAGACGGACGGAGAGACGGGCATGGCTAAATCGACTCCGCTCATCGTGAACTTTTTTCTTCTTGTTCTCATACTTACATACATTTAATGTTTATGAAAGGTATGACAATCAAAAAAGATATATAACTTCGCTATTGCAGTGGGCTATTAACTAAGTGCCCGAATATTTTGCTTGTGTGTTTCCCGATTTGGCTAAATTTTGGCAGGAGTATAATACATACTACTGAGAAGCAGCTGGCCAATTTTCATTGAAATAGCAGGATTGAATTATAAGCGATTGCTTTTGAAAATAGCAGAAATTTTATGCTGAAAAGTGGGCGGCGACACACCTACTTCTTCAAAATTTGCATAATTTGTTTGCGGCCGAGTTTTTCTTAAAAAGCTTATTATGTGTGCAAAATCTGTTTGATATAACTTGCTTGGTTGCAGAAATATCGCTTTTTAAATTTTGCAAAAAAATTTTTCAAAACTATGTTAAAAAACTGGGCGTAGACATTAACCGATTTCACCCATTTTTACAAGGAACAGTTACCTTTATATATAGAAAAATCATCTCCAAATTCCGTTTCGACAAATCAATTTTTGTCGGAGTTATGGCATAAAAAGTTTTGTGGAATAGTCCACTATAAAAGGGCGGGGCCACGCCCATATTCGAAAATTTTTAGCTTTTGGCTTTCTTTTTTACGGAAACTTTAAAAGTGAAATATAAATGATGTAAAGCTATTTTACGCAAAGTTATTGCCTATTTAATATATCTACGATCCTCTTCAAAATCGTTCATGTAAAAGTGGGCGTGAACCTTAACCGATACCGCCCATTTTTCCTGGAACACTACTTGCATACCTGAAAACCTGCGTGCTGAATTGTGTTTCGATATCTTGAACGGTTTTTGATTTATGATTAATATAATTTCTAAATTTGACTTAATCAAAAGTGCGCGGTGCCACGCCTATTTTCAAAAATTTCTTGAAAATTTTATTTTATGCCACAGTCTCAATGTATTCATAAAATTTTATCCTTATCACTTTTTTTGTGTTTTCGAAAATCTTCTACAGGGTGGCTACATTAAGAAACTCAAATAATTTTTTTTTCAGTGTATGGAATTCATTTTTCTTTTATTCATGTTAAAGCTCATTAAATTTTATTAAATATAGCTTAATTAGTTTTAAAAATAATGGAATTTAAATGCCCCCCTGCTCGTCGATGCATGTGCGGCATCTTACCAAAAAGTTGTTCATTACTGCTTGGAGAGTTGAGACAGGAATAGCCGCAATTGTTTCTCGAATGGATTGCCTTAGTTCATTCAAATTTGTTGGTTTTGCTTTGAAGACTTCCTGTTTACAATAACCCCACAAGAAAAAGTCAGGTGCAGTAAGGTCACGCGACCTGGGTGGCCAACGGAATGTGGAGTTTCTGGATATCAGCTTATTCGGAAATTTTCGTCGCAATTCTGTCATAACAGGTTGGGCTATATGAGGAGCTGCACTATCTTGCTGAAACCACACAGAGTTGAAAGAAATTCTCATTCGGCGTAATTCTGGATAGAAAAACTCTCTCAACATGCTCAAGTAACGGTCTCCAGTAACCGTAACGGTGTGACCGTTTTCTTCGAAGATGTAGGGCCCGACAATGCAGCGTGATGAAACTGCACACCACACTGTGACACGAAGTGGATGCAATTCCGTCTCATGGAGTATCTGTGGGTTGGAAGCACTCCATATTCGACAATTTGGTTTGTTTATGTTGCCGTTTAAATCGAAATGGGCCTCGTCAGACATGAAAAGACAGTTCAACATGTTTCCATCCTCTTCCACCATTTGAAGCATCTTCTGGCAAAATTCCAAGCGAATCGGCAAGTCTGCAGCGTTCAGTTTGTTGGCCATTTGAATTTTATATGGGAATAAGTCCAAATCTTTGTGCATAATTGACTGCAATGACTGTCTGCTTACACCCATTTGAGCAGATAAGCTTCTTGTCGATACAGGTGGATTGTTTTGTACGGCAGCAGCTACAGCAGCGATTGTTTCCTCCGTTCGAACTGAAGGGTTTCGATGGTAAGGTCTTCTGTTGACTGTCCCATGCTCGGCAAAATTGTTTACAAGTCTTATTATGGTCCATCTGCTCGGAGGATTGCCGCCAAACGTGCGCCTATACTCTCTTTGAACCGAAACTACGGACTCCAGTGCGTGATAGCGGCGGACAATCAAAATTCTTGTTTCAGTGTCCCAGTTATCCATTTTTGTTAAACGTAAAAGTCAATCTGCAAAATAAAAAAAAAATTTACCAGATTCATTAAATAGAAAAAAAGTTATTTAATTTTTTTTTGGTAGCGGCTTTCATTAGCCACCCTGTATGTATGTGCATATGTGATGTATGCATATGATGAATGGATGTGCATCGAAGGATGCTTTAGGCTTTTGATAACAGATATGTAATTGCATTGGTAAAGTTATTTGCTTCCGATTTTGAAAATTATTTTATTTTGTATCAAAGTATACATTCATTTCCATACATTTATTGATGTTTCTATACCATAGCATAGTTATTGTGGCAGATGTTGTTGTTAATTATGTATTTATTTGTATATAATTTAAAATATTTTATATTTATCGAAATTGCGTTACTTTTTATACATGCACTTATACAGCGGCGGACAATCCAAATTCTTGTTTCAGTGTCCCAGTTATCCATTTTTGTTAAATGTAAAAGTCAATCTGCAAAATAAAAAAAAAATTAACCAGATTCATTAAATAGAAAAAAAGTTATTTAATTTTTTTTTGGTAGCGGGTTTCATGAGCCACCCTGTACTATATATAGCTCCGATCTTGCTGACTTTTTTACGAAATCTTTTGCTATTCATAAGAAAATATCTAACCAAGTTTCAAGTTTTAATCTTGTAAAATGAGGGAGAAATGGCCATAATCCTCTTATCTGAACGATCGGTTTTATGGGATATATACTATATATAGCTCCGATCTTGGTGATTTTTTTACGAAATCTTTTAATATTCATAAGAAAATATCTCAACTAGTTTCAAGTTTTAATCATTAAAAATGCGGGAGAAATGGTCATAATCCTCTTATGTGAACGATCGGTTGTATGGGATGTATACTATATATAGCTCCGATCTTAGCGAATTTTTACCAAATGTTAGCAAATATCTCACCAAGTTTCAAGTTTTAAATGAGGGATAAATGGCCATAATCCTTTTATCTGAACGGTCGGTTGTATGGGATATATATTATATAGAGCTCCGATCTTGGTGATTTTTTTACGAAATCTTTTAATATTCATAAGAAAATATCTCAACAAGTTTCAAGTTTTAATCATTAAAAATGAGGGAGAAATTGTCATAATCCTCTTATGTAAACGATCGGTGGTATGGGATATATACTATATATAGCTCCAATCTTAGCGATTTTTTACCAAATGTTAGCAAATATCTCACCAAGTTTCAAGTTTTAAATGAGGGATAAATGGCCATAATCCTCTTATCTGAACGGTCGGTTGTATGGGATATATACTATATAGAGCTCCGATCTTGGTGATTTTTTTACGAAATCTTTTAATATTCATAAGAAAATATTTCAACAAGTTTCTAGTTTTAAGCATTAAAAATGAGGGAGAAATTGTCATAATCCTCTTATGTGAACGATCGGTTGTATGGGATATATACTATATATAGCTCCGATCTTAGCGATTTTTTACCAAATGTTAGCAAATATCTCACCAAGTTTCAAGTTTTAAATGAGGGATAAATGGCCATAATCCTCTTATCTGAACGGTCGGTTGTATGGGATATATACTATATAGAGGTCCGATCTTGGTGATTTTTTTACGAAATCTTTTAATATTCATAAGAAAATATCTCAACAAGTTTCAAGTTTTAAATGAGGGATAAATGGCCATAATCCTTTTATCTGAACGGTCGGTTGTATGGGATATATACTATATAGAGCTCCGACCTTGGTGATTTTTTTACGAAATCTTTTAATATTCATAAGAAAATATCTCAACAAGTTTCAAGTTTTAATCATTAAAAATGAGGGAGAAATTGTCATAATCCTCTTATGTGAACGATCGTTTGTATGGGATATATACTATATATAGCTCCGATCTTAGCGATTTTTTACCAAATGTTAGCAAATATCTCACCAAGTTTCAAGTTTTAAATGAGGGATAAATGGCCATAATCCTCTTATCTGAACGGTCGGTTGTATGGGATATATACTATATAGAGCTCCGATCTTGGTGATTTTTTTACGAAATCTTTTAATATTCATAAGAAAATATCTCAACAAGTTTCAAATTTTAATCTTTAAAAATGAGGGAGAAATGGTCATAATCCTCTTATCTGAAGAATCGGTTGTATGAGATATATTTTATATATAGCTCCGATCAAAGGTATTTTTTTAAAGAATATACTATTATATATAGGCAATCATCTCACCAAGGTTTACCTCTTTATCTGCTAAAATGAGGGAGAAATGGCCAAAACCCTCTTATCTGAACGTTCGGTCGTATGGGATATATATTATATATAGCTCCGATCAAACGTATTTTTTCAGGAAATCTTTTATGATATATTTAAAGATGTTTTACCAAGTTTCACGTTTTTAACTGCGAAAATGAGGGAGAAATTGTCCAAAACCTCTTATCTGAACGATCGGTTGTATGGGATATATACTATATATGTATAGATCCGATCTTGGGGATTTTTTTACCAAATCTTACTATCTATAAGCAAATATCTCAGCAAGTTTCAAGTATTAATATTTCAAAATGAGGGATAAATGGCCATAATCCTCTTATCTGAACGATCGGTTGTATGGGATATATACTATATATAGCTCCGATCTTGCTGACTTTTTTACGAAATCTTTTACTATCCATAAGAAAATATCTAACCAAGTTTCAAGTTTTAATCTTTTAAAATAAGGGAGAAATTGTCATAATCCTCTTATTTCAACGATCGGTTGTATGGGATATATACTATCTATAGCACCGATCTTGGTGATTTTTTTACGAAATCTTTAAATATCTATAAGAAAATATCTCAACAAGTTTCAAGTTTTAATCATTAAAAATGAGGGAGAAATGGTCATAATCCTCTTATGTGAACGATCGGTTGTATGGGATATATATTATATGTAGCTCCGATCTTGCTGACTTTTTTACGAAATCTTTTACTATTCATAAGAAAATATCTCACTAAGTTTCAAGTTTAAATCTTTTAAAATGAGGGAGAAATGGTCATAATTCTCTTATGTGAACGATCGGTTGTATGGGATACATACTATATATAGCTCCGATCTTGCTGACTTTTTTACGAAATCTTTTACTATTCATAAGAAAATATCTCACTAAGTTTCAAGTTTAAATCTTTTAAAATGAGGGAGAAATGGTCATAATCCTCTTATTTGAACGATCGGTTGTATGGGATATATACTATATATAGCTCCGATCTTGGTGATTTTTTTACGAAATCTTTTAATATCTATAAGAAAATATCTCAACAAGTTTCAAGTTTTAATCATTAAAAATGAGGGATAAATTGTCATAATCCTCTTATTTGAACGATCGGTTGTATGGGATATAGACTATATATCGCTCCGATCTTGCTGACGTTTTTACGAAATCTTTTACTATCCATAAGAAAATATCTCACCAAGTTTCAAGTTTTAATCTTTTAAAATGAGGGCGAAATGGTCATAATCCTCTTATGTCAACGATCGGTTGTATGGGATATATACTATATATAGCTCCGATCTTAGCGATTTTTTACCAAATGTTAGCAAATATCTCACCAAGTTTCAAGTTTTAAATGAGGGATAAATGGCCATAATCCCTTATCTGAACGGTCGGTTGCATGGGATATATACTATATAGAGCTCCGATCTTGGTGATTTTTTTACGAAATCTTTTAATATCCATAAGAAAATATCTCAACAAGTTTCAAGTTCTAATCTTTAAAAATGAGGGAGAAATGGTCATACTCCTCTTATTTGAACGATCGGTTTTATGGGATATATACTATATATAGCTCCGATCTTGCTGACTTTTTTACGAAATCTTTTAATATTCATAAGAAAATATCTCAACAAGTTTCAAGTTTTAATCATTAAAAATGAGGGAGAAATGGTCATAATCCTCTTATGTGAACGATCGGTTGTATGGGATATATACTATATATAGCTCCGATCTTAGCGATTTTTTACCAAATGTTAGCAAATATCTCACCAAGTTGCAAGTTTTAAATGAGGGATAAAGGGCCATAATCCTCTTATCTGAACGGTCGGTTGTATGGGATATATACTATATAGAGCTCCGATCTTGGTGATTTTTTTACGAAATCTTTTTTTATCCATAAGAAAATATCTCAACAAGTTTCAAGTTTTAATCTTTAAAAATGAGGGATAAATGGTCATAATCCTCTTATTTCAACGATCGGTTGTATGGGATATATACTATATATAGCTCCGATATTTCTGACTTTTTACGAAATCTTTTGCTATTCATAGGAAAATATTTCACCAAGTTTCAAGTTTTAATCTTATAAAATGAGGGAGAAATGGTCATAATCCTCTTATTTGAACGATCGGTTGTATGGGATATATACTATATACAGCTCCGATCTTGGTGATTTTTTTACGAAATCTTTTAATATCCATAAGAAAATATTTCAACAAGTTTCAAGTTTTAATCTTTAAAAATGAGGGATGAATGGTCATAATCCTCTTATTTCAACGATCGGTTGTATGGGATATATACTATATATAGCTCTGATCTTGCTGACTTTTTTACGAAATCTTTTGCTATTCATAGGAAAATATTTCACCAAGTTTCAAGTTTTAATCTTATAAAATGAGGGAGAAATGGTCATAATCCTCTTATTTGAACGATCGGTTGTATGGGATATATACTATATAGAGCTCCGATCTTGGTGATTTTTTTACGAAATCTTTTTTTATCCATAAGAAAATATCTCAACAAGGTTCAAGTTTTAATCTTTAAAAATGAGGGATAAATGGTCATAATCCTCTTATTTCAACGATCGGTTGTATGGGATATATACTATATATAGCTCCGATCTTGCTGACTTTTTTGCGAAATCTTTTGCTATTCATAGGAAAATATTTTACCAAGTTTCACGTTTTAATCTTATAAAATGAGGGAGACATGGTCATAATCCTCTTATTTGAACGATCGGTTGTACGGGATATATACTATATATAGGTCCGATCTTAGTGATTTTTTTACGAAATCTTTTGTTATCCATAAGAAAATATCTCAACAAGTTTCAAGTTTTAATCTTCCAAAATGAGGGATAAATGGCCATAATCCTCTTATCTGAACGATCGGTTGCATGGGATATATACTATATATAGCTCCGATCTTGGTGATTTTTTACGAAATCTTTTGTTATCCATAAGAAAATATCTCAACAAGTTTCAAGTTTTAATCTTTAAAAATGAGGGATAAATGGTCATAATCCTCTTATTTCAACGATCGGTTGTATGGGATATATACTATATATAGCTCCGATCTTGCTGACTTTTTTACGAAATCTTTTGCTATTCATAGGAAAATATTTCACCAAGTTTCAAGTTTTAATCTTATAAAATGAGGGAGAAATGGTCATAATCCTCTTATTTGAACGATCAGTTGTATGGGATATATACTATATATAGCTCCGATCTTGGTGATTTTTTTACGAAATCTTTTAATATCCATAAGAAAATATCTCAACAAGTTTCAAGTTTTAATCATTAAAAATGAGTGATAAATTGTCATAATCCTCTTATTTGAACGATCGGTTGTATGGGATATAGACTATATATAACTCCGATCTTGGTGATTTTTTTACGAAATCTTTTGTTATCCATAAG
The DNA here is from genome assembly GCA_949987695.1 of Merzomyia westermanni. Taxonomy (NCBI): domain Eukaryota; kingdom Metazoa; phylum Arthropoda; class Insecta; order Diptera; family Tephritidae; genus Merzomyia; species Merzomyia westermanni. The sequence goes on from OX465292.1 coordinate 137,542,107, forward strand.
AAAATATCTCAACAAGTTTCAAGTTTTAATCTTCCAAAATGAAGGATAAATGGCCATAATCCTCTTATCTGAACGATCGGTTGCATGGGATATATACTATATATAGCTCCGATCTTGCTGACTTTTTTACGAAATCTTTTGTTATCCATAAGAAAATAGCTCACCAAGTTTCAAGTTTCAATCTTTAAAAATGAGGGATAAATGACCATAATCCCTTATCTGAACGGTCGGTTGCATGGGATATATACTATATAGAGCTCCGATCTTGGTGATTTTTTTACGAAATCTTTTAATATCCATAAGAAAATATCTCAACAAGTTTCAAGTTTTAATCTTAAAAAATGAGGGATAAATGGTCATAATCCTCTTATTTCAACGATCGGTTGTATGGGATATATACTATATATAGCTCCGATCTTGCTGACTTTTTACGAAATCTTTTGCTATTCATAGGAAAATATTTCACCAAGTTTCAAGTTTTAATCTTATAAAATGAGGGAGAAATGGTCATAATCCTCTTATTTGAACGATCGGTTGTATGGGATATATACTATATATAGCTCCGATCTTGGTGATTTTTTTACGAAATCTTTTAATATCCATAAGAAAATATCTCAACAAGTTTCAAGTTTTAATCTTTAAAAATGAGGGATGAATGGTCATAATCCTCTTATTTCAACGATCGGTTGTATGGGATATATACTATATATAGCTCCGATCTTGCTGACTTTTTTACGAAATCTTTTGCTATTCATAGGAAAATATTTCACCAAGTTTCACGTTTTAATCTTATAAAATGAGGGAGAAATGGTCATAATCCTCTTATCTGAACGATCGGTTGCATGGGATATATACTATATATAGCTCCGATCTTGGTGATTTTTTTAGGAAATCTTTCAATATCCATAAGAAAATATCTCAACGAGTTTCAAGTTTTAATCATTAAAAATGAGGGAGAAATGGTCATAATCCTCTTATGTCAACGATCGGTTGTATGGGATATATACTATATATAGCTCCGATCTTAGCGATTTTTTTACCAAATGTTAGCAAATATCTCACCAAGTTTCAAGTTTTAAATGAGGGATAAATGGCCATAATCCCTTATCTGAACGGTCGGTTGCATGGGATATATACTATATAGAGCTCCGATCTTGGTGATTTTTTTACGAAATCTTTTAATATCCATAAGAAAATATCTCAACAAGTTTCAAGTTTTAATCTTAAAAAATGAGGGATAAATGGTCATAATCCTCTTATTTCAACGATCGGTTGTATGGGATATACATATACTATATATAGCTCCGATCTTGCTGACTTTTCACGAAATCTTTTGCTATTCATAGGAAAATATTTCACCAAGTTTCAAGTTTTAATCTTATAAAATGAGGGAGACATGGTCATAATCCTCTTATTTGAACGATCGGTTGTATGGGATATATACTATATATAGCTCCGATCTTGGTGATTTTTTTACGAAATCTTTTAATATCCATAAGAAAATATCTCACTAAGTTTCAAGTTTAAATCTTTTAAAATGAGGGAGAAATGGTCATAATCCTCTTATTTGAACGATCGGTTGTATGGGATATATACTATATATAGCTCCGATCTTGGTGATTTTTTTAGGAAATCTTTCAATATCCATAAGAAAATATCTCAACGAGTTTCAAGTTTTAATCATTAAAAATGAGGGAGAAATGGTCATAATCCTCTTATGTGAACGATCGGTTGTATGGGATATATACTATATATAGCTCCGATCTTGCTGACTTGTTTACGAAATCTTTTACTATTCATAAGAAAATATCTCACTAAGTTTCAAGTTTAAATCTTTTAAAATGAGGGAGAAATGGTCATAATCCTCTTATTTGAACGATCGGTTGTATGGGATATATACTATATATAGCTCCGATCTTGGTGATTTTTTTACGAAGTCTTTAAATATCTATAAGAAAATATCTCAACAAGTTTCAAGTTTTAATCATTAAAAATGAGGGATAAATTGTCATAATCCGCTTATTTGAACGATCGGTTGTATGGGATATAGACTATATATAGCTCCGATCTTGCTGACTTTTTTACGAAATCTTTTACTATCCATAAGAAAATATCTCACCAAGTTTCAAGTTTAATCTATTAAAATGAGGTAGAAATGGTCATAATCCTCTTATTTGAACGATCGGTTGTATGAGATATATACTATATATAGCTCCGATTTTGGTGATTTTTTTAGGAAATCTTTCAATATCCATAAGAAAATATCTCAACGAGTTTCAAGTTTTAATCATTAAAAATGAGGGAGAAATGGTCATAATCCTCTTATGTCAACGATCGGTTGTATGGGATATATACTATATATAGCTCCGATCTTAGCGATTTTTTACCAAATGTTAGCAAATATCTCACCAAGTTTCAAGTTTTAAATGAGGGATAAATGACCATAATACCTTATCTGAACGGTCGGTTGCATGGGATATATACTATATAGAGCTCCGATCTTGGTGATTTTTTTACGAAATCTTTTAATATCCATAAGAAAATATCTCAACAAGTTTCAAGTTTTAATCTTAAAAAATGAGGGATAAATGGTCATAACCCTCTTATTTCAACGATCGGTTGTATGGGATATATACTATATATAGCTCCGATCTTGCTGACTTTTTACGAAATCTTTTGCTATTCATAGGAAAATATTTCACCAAGTTTCAAGTTTTAATCTTATAAAATGAGGGAGAAATGGTCATAATCCTCTTATTTGAACGATCGGTTGTATGGGATATATACTATATATAGCTCCGATCTTGGTGATTTTTTTACGAAATCTTTTAATATCCATAAGAAAATATCTCAACAAGTTTCAAGTTTTAATCTTTAAAAATGAGGGATAAATGGTCATAATCCTCTTATTTCAACGATCGGTTGTATGGGATATATACTATATATAGCTCCGATCTTGCTGACTTTTTTGCGAAATCTTTTGCTATTCATAGGAAAATATTTCACCAAGTTTCACGTTTTAATCTTATAAAATGAGGGAGAAATGGTCATAATCCTCTTATCTGAACGATCGGTTGCATGGGATATATACTATATATAGCTCCGATCTTGGTGATTTTTTTACGAAATCTTTTAAT